>QLOR01000203.1:0-10920 GCA_003313825.1 Sarcodon aspratus
GTGACCGTGAAACTATGACGTAGGGGGGTACAGAGTACCCTACCTCTCCGTAAACGGAGAGTCGGGGATTACGTAGCCTCAACTACTTGCTCTTACTTGGGTGTCAAGGCAAACATTTAGCTTCGACATAACTCGTACGATTTATTACGGATTGGCAAGGTTTTGGGCGTGTGGTGCTTGATATAAATTTACTGATGACCGGGCATCAAAGATGATAACCGCTACAGAGTTCATCGCAGCTAGTGTCTTCGAAAGAGAGCACTCTCCTCCGCGCTTCTTCGGGCATGCAAATCTTGTGATGTCGAACCCGTCTGTTTTACTAACAGCCTTAGGTATTAGGTAGTAATTCGTGGGCGCATACTACTACAATAAATATCTAAACTTGATGAAGAGTTACTAGAAGTGCCTTGTATGCGTCCGTAATCAACTCGCTCACCCGGTGGCACCATTCACTGCAATTATTGTTGTCCCTACCTTGAATTAAAAATCGTCGCTGTCACGCTAGGCACAGTTCGAAAAAGGCGAAGCCCCTGCATCGTTCGGACGCAAGTGGGGACCGTCGTGGCAGAGAAAGGAGAGGATCGCGGGTTCGGAAAGCAACCGAAGACAAGATCGATGAGACCGATGTCGTCCCCAATCGGTAACTTTCCCTATATGGTTTTGCCAAAATAGGAAACAGCATTGCCCGGTAAAGTTTAGTACCGGACGATGTGTTTAGTTTTAATCACAGGCTGCCCTTTCAAATTATCTACCGATCCTTTTTTCCATGGCCGACGTCCCTAAGCCAGGTTTCGCTCCAGCCAGCCGTGTCTCTACCGACGAGTACTACAAACGCACTTTGTCTCGTCTCGACAAAATCAGGTCCCACCTCGAATCCGCCCCAAGAGGTTCAAAGCTTCTTGGCAAGGTTTGCATCATCACCGGTACAGGTTCGTTGAAGGGTATTGGGTGAGTTTTGGTCTCCCATCTACACAACTCTCTGTTGACCACTCGACGATCAACCCAAGTCGTGCTTCAGCTCTGTTATTTGCTCACGAAGGTACGTCCATGTCGACAAATCTGTCGGCTTCACAATCTTACTCTCCCCGTCGCTTTGGTTCAAATAGGCGCCAAGCACCTCTATCTCCTCGATTTCGACAGCACTAATCTTCCTGACCTTAAGTCGACTATCGAGGGTCGTTATCCCGATGTCAAGGTATGTCCCATTTCCGATTACATCATACTACGGAAAATTCATTATAACCATAGGTGACTACTCTTCAAGCAGACGCTGCTGACGAAGCGTCTATCGCAGGTGTTTGCCAGCGTGCTTTGGACGAAGAAGGTCGTCTGGATGTATTCTTCGCAAATGTACGTCACATCCACAAGTATCCTGGACTGAACTTACAGGTATGTCTGATATTCAAAGGCAGGTGTAGCACCGATGAAACTACTTCACGATATCAACGGAGATGCATTCATGGAGACCATGAGAATCAACACTCTCTCGTCTGTCCCCTCTCAATACACGTGTGTCACGGCTAACAGTGGTTGCTAGGTGTTTCCTTGCCGTCAAACATGCCTCCGCGGCTATGATGAAAATTAATCCATCAACAGGCAAACAAGAATCAGGCGGTAGCATCATTCTTACTGCTTCAGGTCTGTTTCCATCTTTGTCGTCCCCTCAAAGCATCTTCTGATATCCAACGCAGTTGCTGGTTTACGTTCAGGAGCAGGAACGATCGATTGTAAATCTCAGTCCCTCTCACTGTTTGCGATCAAATAACTAATTTCCTCATCCCAATTTCTAGACAGCGCGAGTAAAGCTGCGTAAGCCTATCTTCATCCAGCTAAACTGCCCAAGGAAGAATCTCATCCTCGAGACAGCGTTAACTCACTTGCCAAGACATCCCCTTATCAACTCACACGGACCAATATTCGCGTAAACTCTATATGTCCTGGGTTGATTGAAACCGGGATGACGGATTACACTTTCAAAGTTGCGCGCAGTCGTGGGACAGATCACAAGATCGGCCAGCTAAATCCGATGGCGAGATTCGGCATCGCCCCAGGTGTGTTTATGGCCCTGGTGGCCCATCATGAACGTACTCAATATGTATTTTTATTCAGAGGTTGCGTCCGTTGCTCTCTTCCTAGCTTCAGGTAAAATCAAAGAATCCTTTCCCACATCGAGTGCTCAACTTTTACATTGCCCATTTCCAGATGATTCCAGCTATGTGAACGGACAGAATTGGGCTGTCGATGGTGGCCTATCGGGTTCTCACCCCGTTGTCCCTGGGAAGGTTGCATGAAACATGCTGCCCCTCAGTGACCATTTTGGCACTTGCAAGGACTTGCAATGGGGGTGTCTTTCGGCTGCTCGCAAATGCTTCATAGCACATGCAAGAGAACCGATTTCGCCCATGTCATTTCCCAAATACTGTAAATACACAGCGCTTGTCAATGGCTGTTACACAGCGAATAGAGTTGACATGTAGTTCTTCTTGGATTACAATGACGCTTTTCGAGGTTGAGTTTGGTGAGAACGCCTCTGCTACAGCCACACGATATACAGGAGTTTAGTACGATATTACAAGTATCTCATTTCATGACGCGAACTATGGATACAATGGCAGTTGAGGAGGATGGTCATAATGTCAAAAGCTGGAGAGTTACTCACAGCGGTCAAGTACGATTCGGCAACGACTCGTGCACGGGCGTTCAAGCTGAGCTTCATCTCGCTGATTTCCTTATCTACCTCTTCCATGAATCTGGCAAAGTTTGGTCTGATCAGTAACAACAAATGGGGCAAGACAGAAAAGAAGGGGGGAGAGCAGAGGAAGAATGGCTCAACTGGATGATAAAATCTACAATTTTATGCTTCAACATCGTCTCCGAATGGAAATTGGTGATCAAGAACGATATATCGTATCCCTATAAAATCCAGACGTCCAACGTCAGCCTCTCCCATTCAAACCAAAAACCAAAAACCGAAAATTGAATAGGAAAGAGGGATGGGGGGAGAGGGGGAGAAAGTGAAGAGGTTGACAATCATAAGACCTCGCCACACACCCACCCACCTTGACAGGCTTCCTCCTCAACACAACAAAGCTCTCAGCCCTCTGCATCATGAACCTCGTAAACTTGTGGCACAGTATCCTCTCCGTCTCATCCGCCTGCTTGATCTTGATGCTCACCCGGATGGAGTTCACCGACGGCTCGATCAACACGCGTTCGTTTTCGTTGCGTGAGATCGTGAGTGGGTTGAGTAGCACTTCTTTTGATGTTCTGTGGTTGAATTTTTGTGTTTGTGTGTGTATGTGTATTGCGATTCAGCGATATGTCATAGTTAAGCGGATTGAGTGGAGGATGTGTGATCATGTAAAAACGAGATGTTCTTACCCGCATTCGACTTCTGGTTTGTTATGACGCTCTACGACCTATAAAATACAGGACAAGAAAGGTTGTTGTTGTCATACCATGACGAGTTGAAGTGATGCCGTGCTTACCTGTGAGGAAAAGTTTTCTAGCGTTAATGCAGCGGTGAGCGTCGATCTGACTGCGGCGAGATATGGTCGCAGGACATTTGCCTGTGTATCGTCGGTTATTCCAATCTTTCGTAGTTGTTATTCTGATATGAGCATACCATGGCGGGGACGAGATGGAACTGTTAGAGATGAGAAACGCGGTAAAGATCAGCTGCAGCCTCCTGCTTCGAGATGGATGATAGACCGTGAGATTATCTTGATTGCTTTTACTACAGGCTATTTTCTGCTGCTTCTCATGCTCTACCTACATTATAGCAGATCTACTACGAGTAACTAATTCTATTGCCCATCTGGCTTGAGTGAGCTGCGCCCTGCCCTTAGTATTTCATCCGTTGACAAAAGATTCATTGCGATGACGGAACTGCATGGAAGTTAAATAGAATGAAAAAGTCAGAAAGAGGTAAAGAACGTGCCATGAATGTAACATTTGTCGTTTTACTCGGTAATTATCCCAAACGCCCTCAACAGTAGGATCGAATGGCTCTCCAGATTGCAAGTCGATTCCGACCGCATTCCCTTCCGCCTGTTCATCCTGTCCAAAGATAAGATAAAACGCAACGCAAAAAAGATTAAATGGACAAACTTGTAAAGCAACGACGACGTCTTGCACATCGAAGCCACCGTTCTGAGCCAAGGTCTTCGGTATTATGAGCAATGCGTCCGCGAACGCCTGCACGCCCATCTTGACCCTTCCTTTCGCAGACTTTTTAATGGGCCCACTCAAATGAGCGGCGCAAGCAACTTCAAATGCTCCAGCACCCGGTATCAGAGCTTCATCCTCGAGAGCATTCTTCACCGCCCGCAAGCCATCACGTAGAGCTTCTTGTATCTGCGTGATCGTGTGGGCATTGGGGCCCTTGATAAGAAGAGTGACGCTCCGTGGATCCTTGACATCCTCCACAAAGGTGTACTTTTCCTCGCCCAACGTATGCTCGTAAACCAAACCGGCCCACCCTAAATCTTCGGGTGAAAGGTCATCGACAGAATTCTGCGCAACCCCTCCGCATACAAGCTGCAGCCGTTCCATATTCCTCCGCTTTGCACGCCGCAACGCAAAGATACCATTTTTTGCTAAGATGTCCAGGCTGAGAGGATCTATACCCTTTTGGTTAATGATTACGAAATTTTTCTTCTTCTCTTTTCCGTCGACAGCTTGGTCACAGACGAGATTCTTTAGGTCGACGATCTTCTTGCATTTTGCATCCGTGAATTTTCGCTCTGATTCTACCAACTTCTCTCGCTGTTCTGCTGAAGAGTAAAAGAATCCAGAGTTGACCTCGCTTCGAGTAGGAGTCAGTCGAAAGTACAGTAGCAGATTATGGTAAGATATAAATAACGCACGTTTTTTCATATTCCAAGCTCACGTTCAGGGTCAAGATGAAAGCATTCTCCAGTCGTTTGGGCATATCGGGGTGTCGAGCGCCATGGTCTAAGACCAGACCACGAACTAATTGGGTTTCAGATGCTGTGCGATGTTGCATCTTCATAATTTCTACCATGTGCAGGTCGATTGGCTCTCTGTAAGTGTCTTTTGCATCTGAAGAGGCCTCGATTAGCACTGGGCACTGCGGAGACACGGCAGGAAAGAATCACCTTTTGATGGCGGCGGTGGTCGGATCGTAAGAACAGCGTCAACGACATCTGCTGCTAGTTGCTTGGCGAGGGTCGGGTTGAGTTTCGTTGCAAGGGATGTGTGGGCAACTCCGATTAAAGTTGCTCGATCTAACTTGACGGGCCGTTTGAAAGTGTCCAAAAACTATGCAATGTTTCAGTGTTTGCATGGATGACGAAAGAGAAATGACGCACTGATAGTGATGCCTTCTTAGCCACATCAAAACCCTCTGCGATGACGGTAGGATGGACACCCTCAGAGATGTATCGGTCGGCTTGTTTTAACAGTTCTCCCACCAGCAAGACAACTGAGGTCGTTCCATCTCCCACTTGATCATCCTGTGCGACAGCCGTACGTGCGATCATGGCAGCAGTGGGATTCTGGATTTGCATCTCTGATAATAGTACTTTCCCATCTTTGGTCATTTTTATCTGGCCTGCACCATCCACCAGCATTTTTAGTGTTCCTCTGGGTCCTGTATATACGGAATGTAAGACATGGATTACCCACATGCAATATACACGTACCCAAGTTGCCTTTGACCACATTCGCAAGGCCCATCGCTCCTGTGGTGTTTACCTAGACGGATACCATCTAACTTGAGATCATATTCCATACACGAGAGACAGAACGAACCTGAAGTGCAGCTGCACGACGCACGCTCTCAGCTTTTGGATTTATCAACTCGATACTCGACGACATTTCAAAATTGCGGTTAATCGAGGAATTTGGAACTTGAAAAGCTCCGACTCCAGTGCGCTGTGACAGTGTGACGCTGATACGCCGATTTGCACGCGTGACTTTCTTCTGTTTATTATTATCAACCTCTCATTCGAAGGAACCTCAAAATCTCGAGAACACGCTCCGAGTATCTCTTGTGCGTAGAAAATAATACTGTTGGAATTTTACACCATTTTAATTCTGAGAGAGGCATACAGGAAACAATGTTTAATACTGCTGTAATATCTACCCATCACAACAATATCACATACGAATTCCGAGACTTATTGTTCGGAATTTATACAAGCAGAATAACAAGTTGGAGCCAACGTACATAAACCAGCCAGGAAGTTGTGAAGATCCCATTTCCCCCACAATACGGAGGACGCACCATGAAAACAGCAAACTATTGAATCACACATTTGCAACCCCCGGGAGCGTCTAGTGGAGAAGACACATCGACAACGGCATCCGGCTGAGGATTCTTTCACAAAAAAGCACATTTATGAACCACCGCGACTACAAAAAGGAGAGACTTACAGCTTCAAGAACCTCAGTTACTGGCACGATTTCTACGGTTGTTCGATACAGCCAACTTGGCGGATACACGCTTTCATGGTCACTAACTTCTCCGCCATCCACAGGTGGCTGTCCCGTTGAGGTAACTGTCTGTGGCCTTGGGTTAACTCTACAGACGGTTCAATAATAATTCCACGAAGATATTGGGAAGTACAACATTTCACTTGACATTCGGAACTTCGCAGATGCAGGGCGCTAACAAACTGAGGTTGACGAGAAATGGCAGCCGAAGAGATGGGACCAACACGTCACCGAACATGCTATGTATACCTGGTATTCATAACTGAACCTGCAGTGTCCGGCAACTTCCTTAACTAATTGGTCGTCTTTGCGACACACGGCGATAAGGAGCTCATGTATTGAATTCGTTTTTCGCGATTCGCGACTCAATTGTGTTTGAGAACGTTTGAGTCGACCAAGAATTCAATATTCAAGAAGCGGGTAGCGACTGTGGGAATATCTTAGTTCGGGACCCGACATATTTTGCGTAGGCCCGCATCTTCGTCCTTCAAGACAGTGGTTTCGAACTAGTTGAAGCATTGCGAGGGTCTAGTCAGAGAGTTTCTATCCCGAAACAGCATTTAGCCTTGGTATGCATACAATCTTTCCACGGTGTAAAATAGACAATTTTCTGATATTTTGGATGATAAATGGAATTTATCGATACTGGGAGGTCTACCTCTCTGCATCATGATCTGCACTCATCTATAACGCTCCCACAATTTCTACAAAGTTTTGTCAACGGGGATCTTAACCTCCCGTAGTACCAGCCGAGCCTAGCGATTGCGCATAAAAAGGAATTGTCAAGCTTACGCTTCCACTTCCCTAGAATATCATTCATGAGTAGCCATAACGCCTAGCGATTAAGATATACCTTTATTATAGCGTCCATCCCATCGGAAAATTGTCCAGACCGGACAGTAGCAGCTTGCTTCCATTTAGCTCCCAGTCATCAATACTTGGCTCTCGTGTCAAAAACTTATCAATCCCCTGCAGTTCAGCGATAATTCGACGAATATATCGTGAAGTGTGACATTTCACTTCATACGCTGGTATTTAGAAAAATAACACTCGGTTTGCGTAAATAAGGATCTCTAAAACCATGAAGGCAGTGAACATGCTGTATGCAGTACATGGTTATGCGGCAACTTCCTTTCCAATCATTTGGTAGAGGGCTTACAACACTAATCTACTTGAGGCTGTTAATGACTTTTTTTATGTCAAAAATCATGGCTGTGTCGAAATGTACGAATACCATCACATTGAATGAAGTGCCAGTGGGGGAGGGGAAGCATCGTGGGAATATTCAAGTTCGGAATTCGGCAACATCATTTACACCCGAAGACCTTAGACGTTCCAACAACCCTTTTAATTTGTCCACAATGTTGCCCTTGATATCGATACTCCAATGGTCCAGACGATGCGCATTCCCACCAGCTTTCCCTATGTAGATAAGGCGTTAGCATTGTTGTGACGCAAGGCTGAACAGACGTTGCAATTACCGTCTTGTTTAGATGGGAACCACTTCAGGATATCGTTCACATCCTCTCTACTCAACTTCCTCAGAATGGTGATAGTAGTGTCTACATCACCAACAGACAGCCGTTTTATTAATATCTCCCTCCAGACCCAGCTGATATGACGTCTGGTCGGCAACGTCTCATAATATATCAATCGATTCTTCGAGTTCAAGACCTCCAAGGCGACTACAATGTCAAGCCTGAATAGAGAATCCCTGCGGTTTGGTCGACGAAATACGATATCAGAGAGGAAAAGACTTACTCGACATTTCTACAAAGAATCAGCGCTGAGTGCACGCCCTTGCTTTCTAATCCTCTCTCTGATCCGATCCGCCAAAGCACGGGAAGCCAATTTGAGACTTCATCTGCGAGAAGTTGATTGTTTTCTGCTCCACCTGCCTGCAAGGATCTGATCTTTCTGCTCCTAGCTTCCAGATCTACCGTTTCCACGTTATTG
This sequence comes from Sarcodon aspratus, assembly GCA_003313825.1. Taxonomy (NCBI): domain Eukaryota; kingdom Fungi; phylum Basidiomycota; class Agaricomycetes; order Thelephorales; family Thelephoraceae; genus Sarcodon; species Sarcodon aspratus. Next base: position 8,416 of record QLOR01000203.1, read on the forward strand.
AATCCGTCTTCATAGTCAAGTCCATCACCATCTTCGTCATCGAAGCCGAGTTTATTAAAATGCAAAGGCACATCCTGGGAAGCTCTGTCTGCCTCGAGTAATATTCTCAACAAATTCGCTTGCTGATCCGAAGGGAGTGCGTCGAGTGCCGGGCAAAGATATTTTGCGAGAACGACTGAGGTGAATGACTCGTGTGAACGGGTATTCGCGAGCATGTGGAGAAGGGCTGCAGGAGAGCTTGGCTTGTATGGTTTCGATGGTGAAAAGAGGGACATTATACAGGTCTTGGATGAATAGTCAGTCAAAAAAAGGGAGAGCCTGCAGGTATAAGTTCTTTATGACAATTAACGCGTGGAATCCATTCGGATTGGTTCACGATCCGCCTTTTTATGTACTTAAAAGTGGGTGTGGCCACTAACGTATGTTGCGTCTCTGTTGACCACCTGAGTAATATTCGACATAGTACCGGCGACCGGGAAGGTAGGGACCACGTGATTAGGGCAAATGAGATCAGGGTTAGTCGGAGTTGCGGGCCGGGGAGAAGAAGAGCTCGAGTTGCCTGTGCTCTGCCCATCCTTCGTTCTGCACCGCACACTCGACGGCACCGACACCAATCGGAGCCACCGTCCTTCCCAAGCTCTCTCCAATCCCGTCCCATTTTACCAGTACCGCCGTAACGAAATTATACCAACATGGATCCGTTCTCTACCTCCGTCCATGGCTCTAGACAGCCCTTTAAAACCCAATGTAAAACTCCTCTCACTCCACCCAAAGATGTCGTCGTCACCCCCGCCACAGACGGCGCTGCTCCGCCCCAGAAAGCACCTCTTCCCCTCCAGTCCTCACCCAAGAGACGAAAGCCACTAATCACATATCGCTCTCCTTGCTCTCAATATCCAGTCGGCATTTTTATCGAACGACAGCCGTCAAATGACAGCTCCACGACAGAATCTACCAGTCCCCCTCCTCCAGCGACCACAACCATTACACTTCCATTTTCCGCTTACCCTTCTCCGTCCACCTCTAGTTCCTCACCTCGTTCTTCATCCCATTCTTCGTCCATCAAAGCTCCATCGAGACCAGCATCTGCAAAACCGTTAACAACGTCGTCAATTTATGCCCTCGCCCCCCAACTCCCTCTCTACCACCCCCTCGGCGCACTCGCACTTTCTTTGTTCCCTCTTTCTCCTAACATTTCCGAGGAACATCCCACTGAGTCTTCGATAGCCCCACCCCAATCAGACATCCCTCAGACATCTTCCAGTCGATCTAGACCACCAACTACAAGAAACAGAAGCTCTGGTCGATCGCGGAAAATGGTGGCGAAACTCCGAGACAAAACGGACGAGGATCCTTTAGTTGAGTATACCGAAAATCAGAAAGAAAAGGAAGAAAGCGAGGCCACGAGTCCAAGGAAGCGCCGTACAGCCGCCAGTGCTATCATTACCACCACACCACTTTCGCCTGGTGAACCCAACGGAACCGTTGTAGCGACAAAGAGGAGGAGGAAAGAAGTAGACGATGATAGCGTTTCCGGTTCGTTACCACCACCTCCCAAACGATCGAGGAACAGAACTAGAGCTACTTCCAATACTCCGGTTCGTGATCACGTTCACATGGCTTCGCCAAGCCCATCTGTGGCAGTGCGTGGGCAAGAGGACGATATGGCGGTGGACAAGGACGAAGATCCTCCTCTCAATCCCAACCCGAGTAAGACCTACGGAAGGGCGAAAAGAGGAGCCAGGACTGCAGGTGGTGGGACGAGGAGAAATGGAGGTAGACGAGGAGCAAGGAAAGAGAAGGAGAAAGATAAAGACAAAGACTCCAGTGTGGATGACGACGACTCTCATGCCTCTAAGCCTGCGGTGCAGGTTATTTCTGTGCCTATCGAGGCAGACGAAAACACGGTTCCGGTGGCGATTAGTATTGAAGAACTGGAAAGTGGGCCCCAGGAATAATTCGACGAGACGTCATCGACGTGCGTTTCATCATGGACGCTCATTTTCCTTTCTTTTCCTATTTTCGTCATGGGTCCCCGCCTTATTTTGTTCATTCTAGTTTGTTAATTGTACTGCCTTAGATCCTTTTCTGCTTGTTGTCCTACCCAACCTTTCTATCCATGCTGTAGCTGATAGCTGACGGACTTTCTGTGTGTTCATCATATATATTCCGTATCAATATCGCATCCCCTCATTCGAGTACGTTGCATATCCTCTCTATTTTCCTATTTCCCCAGTGTTTGTAGATCACACCCTATCATCGCCTTTTTTACGATTGTCGATCGATTTTAGATAAGATCAAAGGAAGCCTGATGTCACAATTTAATTGAGGCAGACCAATGATACCGAACTGGGGATTGGTCCCACGCAGTTCATAGCCGCGACAAATGTCAAGGTCCGCATGTCACTCGGGACTCCACACCTACGGTTGACGAGCAGGGTCAGCTCTGTTTTCAAAATTTGATGATCAAAAACGCACTTGCGATTGGGGTCGCGGAACCGCGTG
>QLOR01000203.1:11024-136613 GCA_003313825.1 Sarcodon aspratus
AGAAGAGAACAAACAGCACCGCGCCAACCTCCCAAACCGCCATATGACCAGTACTACTACCGACCTTCGGCTAACCCAGCGACATGATGTTTCTTGCCTTTCAGACCTACTGAACAAAGATAGGCTGTTCTTCACAGTCTTCCGTTCTATACCTAATAAATGCTAGCTCCGGTTCATCACAGTTAGTATCAGGTACTACTACTTCATTTAACTCAGCTAATTGACGCACTTAGCGGAGATATAAATGCTGATTTTACAAAAAAGCGCCTATGTACAATGTACTTCTCGAGGTTGGGATGCGGTTTCCAACACGTGAGAGGGGTTGAGCGGAGGCTGGAAAGTGCAAGATGAAGAAAGCCAAGTCCGTGAAAAAGAACAGTCGTGTTGGAGTTCTTGTCGCGGGTCTCGACGTTAGTCAGGTTCATGCCAGGCAGTAGAGAATCATGGTCAAGAGGTACACGAATTAAACCTTGTCGTATCATGAAAGAAAAAAGTGGAGTGGGATGAATAAAATCAGGTAATGTGATGGAAATTTGTAGTGCGAGCAACCAGTTGTAGCTCGACGTTTTATTCACGAAAGACCGTAGACTGAGAATGATTTGAAAAACGAAGATCAACCCCAGGTGATTCGAAACGTGGATTGGTCGAGAGATATGCCAACAAGGTTTCAGGGTCGACCATCGTAAGCGCTGAGAAATGTTTAGAGGGTACAAAGTACCAACGTCATAAATCGACTTCGATTATCTGTCAATGGACAGCGCTTGTGATTAGAAGGATCCGCGTTGCCCGAATGTCCGAGGTGAAGGGTGTTATTATCTATCCTTTTACTTCACCGGAGTGAGGCTTGCCTGGTCGTCACAGGATCGTAGAAACGAGAAAGCATCTATCACATACCAAAGAAAATTCATACAGTGCGTGTAGACACGAGAAAGTCTCAGCGCATGAGCAATTGTACGTAACTTGAACAACCTGGAAGTCGACTATAATGATTCCGGCCTTCGTTCATCAGGGTGAAGGTATCAATAAACGACTCGGTGACGTCGTGCGCCGAGGGATTCAGGGTTGTATGTAGATGAATATGTTTCTATCGACTGGGAGGCAGTGAGATGTCTTGGATTACGAGTAGTGGCGAGGTAGAAAGCCTGAATGTTAGAGAGTATTGGATCTGAAAGTTTAATGCGGCGAGGACGATCTTCGGAAAGTATCCTGGCAACAAGTGTACGAAAAAAGTTGCGAAAGTTGCGTTTGTTGGTCGAAGGGATTATCCAGGGATTTATTGTATCATTAATAGGCTCACCGCCACTTGCGGACATTACGTACAAGGATAAACACGCATCTATTGCAAAGGAGACGAAGGAGTGATCTTGATCCTTCGTACAATCTTATCATAGAGTTTTCGGCGATTGTAGCCCCATTTGATAGAGGTTATGACGGGGTCATGGAGTGACTATACATCTAGAAACTCTTGCGGGCAAGGTTTGGAAGAAAAACTTCATCCACATATTCACATGGGAGGAGAAACTGAATAGGGGAGACGGATACGGTGGCCCTTTAAAGGCTCTTCTGTCATAGCTGCATGATCACCTGGCCATCAACAATAACAACGAATGGGATGCTTCGATAAACTTGCTTGAGACTCGGCACGGAGAGGTGAGAAGACACCGGTTCCGAATATCCTTTCTCACCGATAACACAGACTCCAGAGGCCAGAGACCTAGAGGCTAGACCACGGGGAATAAAGCTCTGCAGCCTTCGAGAACGCGAGAACTCCGCTCGGAAGGTGTCCTCGTGACACGCAATCCGGTGAGTACATGTCTGTGGAGAACATCTAGGTTGGTCATGTGGTATTGACTTAAACATCATGGAATGATTATATATAAAGGGATTCATGAACGAGTTTCATACGTAACGTACGTTTTTAAAGCTGAATGTATATTTGGAGGTGTTTTGAAAGGATGAAAGAGAAATGGTCAAACTGCGGGTTCGAGCACTCATTGTCGTGCTGAAAAATGTTTGGTGTGTGTAGTGGCCATACCAAATCATCGGTAACAGGTTTCGACCAGTTGTAAATCACTCGGAATGTTGGGAGCCTCTCGTCGAAAGAGTTCGACCTTGAGGCAGGTGTTTTGTCCGAGAAGGGGGCACGCCGTGGCCGGCTGGTGAGGACCCCGAACATACCCACTGTAATGGTTGGAATGGATGACTTTCCGTAAGGATTGAGAATTTAGAAATCATGGAAAGCTGTCTTTTGAGCTTCAAACCCAATCGATTAGCGGTTCCTTTCTGAGCAGTCTCCGGACCGCTTATCTTTCTAAACTTTTCTAACCGAGGTTAGCCGAAGCAATATTCGTTACAGAAAGTCATCCAATGGTGTTTGGAGAGGAACATTCTCTTTGTTCCATCACTAGTCTTGGGTCGTGCGCGGATATTTTTCGCTTTGGAAGATCCCCACTGAGCACAATCGACTGCGCCAAACGAGGAGTCCACGGGGTCCTTGATCACGCTCGCCCTGGTTGTCACCTTCGCGGTCTACTATCATGATCATGCTTCGGTCCCGTCTTCTTTCGGTTTTGATTCGCTTCAAGTTCATAGTCATAAGTCTTGTACCACTGGCAGCAAAAGTGTATTTTGCTGTCGCCCACGGTCGTCACGTATTGTGTCGACCTGAGGGCGCCGAGTATATCCAAGGCACCAAGCCCCATGGGGTGGCATAGAATATCCCTGATAAGTAAGTTCTTGCATCACTGCACCCGTACTAATCGTCAAGTTGATCAGACGATTTTCCATCAGCAAGAAGTTATGTTTCAGACGCTTACTATGGATGGATCGGAATGCCATCACGAAGAAGAGATTTCGTAGACCGGACCATTATTGCGGACCTAGGGTGGCTACAGGTGCCTTAACAGTCTCAGCCGATCCAGTGCCAGTGGAGCAAGAGACCTGGAAGGGTTTTCGCGACGCGGCATGATGACCGCCATTTATATACATAGTGCGACTTCCGCATGATTGTAGAGCCTTTTGGCACTTCCGCTCCTTCTCGTTTTAATACCCCATACCCTCCTCTTTTGTATTGCCCCAGTCATGGAGCAAACAGACCGAGCACAGTCAGTTACTGGATTATACCCCGGATATGAGAGTGTCTACGCTGGAATCAGCCCGAGTCGCGCTGGGTCAACAGTCGCGTTGAAAAGTTCGTGCATATTCCCACCTTTCGCAAATGCACCGCTTTAGAGCGAATTTCTGATCCAATCTTGAATGAATAGCCAATGCTGTCCCTCCCGCAACTGGTGCCCCTTCATTCTTTTCAGATATCCACGATGAAGCCGAAGTAGGACGTAACGATGCGGTCGCTGCACCAGGACCAGCCGAAACAAGTCCCGGTAATGTGCCTCCAGCAAAGATACCTCTCTGGAAGCGTCGTTGGTTCATTATTACCAGCATTATTGGCGCTTGTGTTGGTATCGCATTACTATTCATCGTATTATTCCCTGTTGTTCGTGCTATCGCCCAACACATCGTCAACGTGTCGGTTCTCAATATCGACAAAGCCGCAATAATCAATCCACAAAATGGGTCATTTTCTCTCGAGATGGATGGATGGGTTAGTCATGCAGGCATCTTCGGCGCAAAAATTGACTTCTTGCAACCCATCAACATTGCATGGGAAGAACCTGGTATAAAGAATCCCACCCCACTTGGCGCTTTCAGCTTGCAGGAACTTACTGTGAAGAACAAACGCGCGTATGTTAACCAGACGGTTCAATTTACCATTACGGATCAGAAAGCGTTCGGACGATTCACGACCGCAATGATTACGAGCCAGAACTTCACTTGGCTATTGACAAGCCAGAACGTCCGGGTTGCAGCGCTCAAGTTCCCAGTTGCTCACGGTTTGTCTTTTAAGAAATATGTGACACTCAACGGTAAGTACAATGCCCGTTTTCCGATGTTTTCAATGATCTGGAGCGTAATTAATGCTCAGGCATCAACAACTTCAATGGAAATGTCCTCTTGAAGAACTTCCAGCTCCCCAGTGATGCCAGCGGCGGTATCAATTTCGTCGCTGTGACTGAGTTGGACAACACAAGGTATGTACTCAGTTAGCTTTTAGCCAAAATTCCATAATGAACGAACTTCTACAGTCCCTTCCAGCTTGCACTTGGAACAATAGTGTTTGATCTGTTTTACCAAGACATGTATCTTGGAACCGGTTCAGCACCTGGTGTGGAGCTCACAACAAGTACTAACGATATCACCCTCAAAGGCGTTTTGGTTAAACAATATGGCTCGCAAAATCTTACCTTATTGTCTCAGTTGTTCACCAACTATCTCAACCATGAACTGTCGCCTGTTAAAGCGATCGGGAGATCTGCCATTCTGGCCTCCGATGGCTCGACCATTTCGTGGTTAAGTGACGGTTTGAAGAGCTTAACCTTGAATATACCTTTCCAGAGTCCGGAACCCATTAATCCCATTCGATCGATCGGCATCATAAGTCTAAGTTTAGATTTCAATGCGACGAACCCTTGGGCGCCTTTAGCAACCTCTAGACACGTCAACGCAGAACTTGGTGAGTAATGACAATCCATCAGTATATGTCTCTAACTGCTCTGTACAGTGTTGCCATTCGGTTTTGATCTTTCTATCGGGCAAATCCAGAACACATTCAATATAACTAGCTTTGACGGAAAGGTTGCTTCAGGACTTTCAACTGTAAGCTGAAGAGCACAAACATTATGCATTTTTGCTGAGAAATTGATTGTTATAGCCTTTGGGAGCATCCACTTCTAACATTTCCGTCTTCAGCAGTACAGACACCGAAGGAAATATCGACATTGAAATCAAGGACACATATTTAGCCATACCAGAAGAAAGTCACCCCATCTTCTCGCAGTTCAGTGCGTGAATGAGCTATATGATCAAGTTTGCACTACTGACGCGGCGCTTTCTCTAGCTGCTAATATAACTCAAGGAACAACGCCGCAGTTCCTCCTTGTTGGCCAGTCCCACGCGGTGGCCAATCTCAGCGTCGGCCAAATCACCCTCGATCCAATCAAGTTTAATGTGACATCGAGTTTGGATGGATTGAGGGGCTTGAATGGTTATGTCAATATTACTGGTGTGGATGTAGTTGGCGGAACAGCAAATGGATTGGAATTAGCCATCAATGGTAATCTTTGAAGCTACAACCCTCATCTACCTTGTAGTAACCTGACGTGCCATACAGTGACCATCGATAATCCTTCCAACTTGAATATCTCTGTTGGGGATTTGAGTAAGTGGTTTTTGCAGTCCCATTACTTTGTCCCTACTTATTGTTCTTAGATTTGCAATTGTATCGCAACAGTTCCATGATTGGCACTGCATTGATGCCAAACTTGACGTTGAACATGGGCAACAATTTCATTCACGCCCAATCTACCTTCGATGTGAGTTCCAGTTATCAGTACGATGTTGGCAGTATTTCCCAAGGTTTCCTAGGCCAACAGCAGTCCAGAAGGTTTGGAGACTTTAGACAAGTTCGTTGCGTCTGAAGGCATGTTTTTCTTCTTCTTCGTGACAATAATGTCCTGATACTCAATCGTAGATGTGTTACTGAGAATTGCCGGCTACAACCAAAGCACGAATATTTCATCCTTATCCCAGGCTTTCTCGTTGTTGGATATCAATGCGACGCTTCCAGGTCTGAAGTCCAAATTGCTCGAGTCTGCATCTCTCGTCGTCCTGAACAGCACGGGTCATCTGAATAACATCACCCACGTCTCTGTTTCCCTTGCCAACCCCTTCGCTGCTGACTTGTCAATTTCCCAAGTTAATTCCAATGTCTCGTATCTTGGAATTCACCTCGGATCTATCACAAGCTCCGATCTTTGGAAAGCAACCGGAAAGTCGGCCACGAACTCACCCCAATTCAACATGGACATGAACATGGACCCTCCATCATTGTTCACCGTTCTGAGGGCTTTGGCGGTCTCTGCGGGATTACCCACCGCTCAGCTGGATGGAATTGTTGCCCTCGGTGGATATCAATATGTGCAGACTTCGAATAGCAGTTCCAGTGTGGCGAAACGGGATATAACGTCCAGAGCTAATATCTACACGTGAGTGGTCTTTTTTTGCAACTTCTACGGTGTCTCAAGGTTATTCAATCAAGTGGCTTCGATCTTGTCTCTTACGTAGACACTGCATTCAAGAAGCTTCAATCCGATGTCGCATTAGAAACCGTTGTCACAATTGGCAGTTACCAAACTACTTTGCAATACACCCAGACAGCCGTACCTACCAAGACCGATAACAGTTTGAACCTCCTGCTTCCTCTCTTGGCAGGGCCAATTGTGCAGAAAATCGTTGATGGTAGCATTTTGTCGTAAGTTTCGGACCCATTTCCCTTGCATCCCTATTTACCGAATGTATTTGTACCAGCATCGACAACCTTACTATCACGAACCCTGCGCAAACGTCCTTCGGTGTTCAATTGCATGGTGGTATAGCAAATGCTGGTCCATGTAGGTGTTGTGTTTTACTCGTCGTGACGTGACCCTGATCAATACTCCAGTCGATGCAACGATCTCTTTTGGCGGTGGCCTCGACATTGTTTGGAATGCACAAAAGCTTGGGTCAATGAAGATGCCAGATGTCAAGTTAACGGGAGACGTTGGTGCTACACTCAACTTGGATGCCACATTTGAAGTTGCCAGCACTACTGTACTCACTGCCTTCACGAAGGCAAGTCAATTCAAGGCTCCATCATAACTGAGAAAGCAAATAAATTTTTTATTAGGTGTTGCTCACGCAACCAAGTTTTGACTGGGAAATTTCTGCACAAAACTTAACTGGTTCGTTCTCCCCCATGTATCGAGATTGCTATGACCTGACAACTATCATATAGTTTCCGCTCTCGGTTCGTAACGTTAACAAGTTGAAGTATGATTGACTCAGGCGTTCCATAGGTATCTCTGTTCCGCAAATTTCGTTAAACACCAAGAAGGTTACGTTAAAGGGCATGAACAACCTTCAGAATAGCGTTGTCATCAATTCCTTTGATCTTCCATCCAACGATCCCGCCGGTGGTATCACGTTGACTATTAACTCCACCGTTACTAACGTTTGTCTCACGTCATCTTTGCTTACGATTCATTCTCATTATTTTTTAGCCTTCGCAAGTTGGTATTGCTCTGAGTTCTTTAGGATTCCAAGCGTTCTTTGGACAAACCAACCTTGGTCCGGTCGGTGCCGGAAAGCCGTTCACCCTTGCTCCCCTCTCTGCCATCAATCTCCCATTGAGCGGTCGACTTGTCAAGCAAAACTCCAATCAAGGACTTGCCGACGTATCTGCTGTGTTCAACAACTTTATCCACGGCAAAAACAGCAACGTGACTGTACAAGGCGACAGTGCGGGCGATAGCAGCGTAAGGTCGTTTCCTTTAGAGAAATCCCCACCTTACGGTTATCACATAGGTTACTTGGTTGAACGAAGGCATCAAGTCTCTTGTTGTTGCAACTGTTCTACCTAACCAGGGCGTTTTGAACATCATCAAGTCGATTACATTAAGCGAGCTCTCCCTGATGTTCACGCAGCCTACTGAATGGGATCCTGCGACGAGCACTGTTGCAACTACTGCCGCCTTCCAAATCCCATTCGGTTTCCCTGTCGACATCGTAAGCATGGACGAAAATATCGGCGTCAGCCTCAATGGGGACATTTTCGCGTTGCTTTCGGTTCCTCACGGCTCAGTCCAAACTGATGTACGTGACAGGATCATCCATCTGACGTTCAACGATGTTCCCTTTGCTGCGTATGGGGACAAACATGCTGTGTTCCAAGACTTCTTGGCGTCTACTACGCTGTCCAAGAGCCAGACAATGGGTCTCACTGGTTCTGCAAACGCCGATGCCTCCACGGCGGTCGGTGTTATTTCTCTGACAGATATTGCCTTCGATGTACAAAGTACTCTCGCTGGTCTGCAGGGGCTCAATACTGTACCTACTATCGTTAGCAACCTGGATGTCAACCATGGATTTCCCGATTACCTACTCATCAATGTAGACACTTCACTTCTCAACCCCAGGTTCGTTTGCTTCTCTTCTCACACTCTCACATATCTGATATTGGATTTTCAGTAATCTAACAATTGGTCTGTGCTGCCTTGGTTCTCAAGTCAATTCTTCTCCTCACACTTTTTACAGGTACTGGCGACGTTGCATTCGACTTGCAGTTTGAAAGTTCCAATATTGGAACTGCCGTTATTGTTCGTATTGCGTTTTCATCTTCAGGTCTATACCACTGACGTTTTGCAATGACTAGCCTAACATGGTAATCAAACCTGGGAATAATTCTTACGCCGTTGGTATGTATCTTTCAGCGTATTATCTCACGTGAAATAACGTTCGTCTTGTAGGCGTACACTATTCGCCTCAAGGCGGAGCTGTTCCATCGGGTCAACACATGTTGGCAAACTTCCTACAAGGGGTCACTTCCGCCACAACTATTGCTGGAAGTCAGGACTCTACCAACATTAGTTCCCTGACAACTGCCTTGTCTCAGATCGTGCTCAGTCCAGTAAATATCCCTCCCTTGCACCAAAACCTTATCACGAGCACTTCGCTGGTTTTCCCAACTGACATCGTGAAGACCGGCATTGCCTCGGTATCATTCGATCTGACGAACCCTTTCACTGCGAGCATCAACCTCTTGACGATGTCCGCGACTGCCGTCTTTGAGAATTTCATACTTGGCAAGATCAACAACGTTGATCGCACATCCAATCCTATACACGCCGATGGTCACAGCAGTATCAAATCTGATACCCTTCCATTCGAGTTCAATCTCGACCCCTTGAACCTCATAGGATTGTTGCTGACGCTGTCGAAAGAGAAGAATATCAACTTTGGACCACTACCGCAATTATTCAACATTGTTCTACAGAATCCTCTCCAACATGGCAACGTGAGTGGCTATCCCCTTGTCCTTTGTCTCAATTAACTGTCTGGTATAGATCACGACTTCAGTTGACACGAACAAGCCTACATGTGTCAGGTATTGTAACTTGTTTCTGTTTGTTGTACACTTTTGACCGAAATTTGAACCAGCGGAAACCAATTCGATGTCAATGGAGCAGTTCTTGCTGCGTTGAAAGGTCTCCAAGTCACCTTAGGAATTCAGACATCCGTTAAGCTAGATGACTGTACGTTCTTGTGCCACGTTAATCTTCGTGACGCTGACATGTTCATGCAGATGCGACCGATCTTGTTTTCAACCAGTCACACGTTCCGGCAATTGTTAGTAATTTATGCTTTCCAAGTCCTGAATATTACTCAAGGTTGCCCCTCTAGACTGACAGCACCGCCTTATTCTTAATCGGTGCTGTCTCCGCTCCTATTGCTCAAGCGCTGGTATCTCAGGCGCAATTGACCTTCACACAAGCAAAGATCACAAATGTTGCAAATGATGGCTTTGATCTCGCATTGCAGGGTTCTCTTACAGGAACTGGACCACTCGATGCAATGATCAGCTTTGTCGAGCCTGTGACGTAAGCTTCGATTATTTCTCACCCACAAGTGCAAGGCTAAACTACAGTCTAGTGTGACGTGGCAGGGTCAGGATATTGCCACGATTGCGCTGCCTGATGGTAAGTTGTTCGTGACTTACTTCTGTTTGGATAATAATTATCCCTTCAAGTTTGTGCGGCCGCGAATATTGGTGTTCCAAAGTACCAAACCAACGGCCATTTGACAATCACAAACCAAAACGGGTACGTCATGTCACTTCAATACTTGACGATGCCTGATGGTTGTGCTTCCAGATTCACACAGTTCGCAATATTCCTTTTGCATAATCCAAGCTTCGATTGGACGATTTCTACGTCGAAGCTTCGTGTCACCGCTCTGGGCACAATTTTCGACAACGTTCAACTGACCAAGACTATCACACTCAAAGCCTTGAACGGTTTGCCTGGTGTCAAGATTAGCAACTTCAAGCTTCCCAGCGACGATCCAAATGGTGGTATCCACATTGAAACCGACTCCCAAATTCCTTCTCCATCCCGTATGTCGATTACTAGATCACTATCTTGCATTTACTCAGCATGATTTTCAGAACTGGGTATCGATCTGGGTACAGTTGGTTTCCAAGCATTCTTCAATGGCGTTCAAGTTGGACGTGAGTCTCCTGGCAATTGCTTCTGGTTCTGATCTCAAGTAACAATTATAGCCCTGTCTGGTAACAATCTCTTCTTGGCCCCCAACGCCGTGACTCCACTTCACCTGAGTGGTCGCATCACTCCGAAGAGCGGAAACGACCTGAACACTATGGGAACCTTGTTTACCAATTATCTGCAAGGTCAAAGCCAGACATTGAGCGTCCAAGGAGATTTTGTACAACCGACTGGATCTAGCGGTACTGTTCAGTGGCTAAGCACGGCTTTCAAAACATTGACTCTGCAAGTAACCCTACCTGGTCAAAAATTCCAGGTGAGTTATACAGGTATTCTAATCCATACAAGGCTTCATCTGGTTTCAGATCATTCAATCAATCGCTCTGAATGACTTCGGTGTCAAAATGGTCTCAAGTGATGAAGACTTTGCTCCATTGGCCAGCTCAAGCAATACTGTCGCAGTATACAAGAATCCCTTTGGGTTCTCCCTCCAAGTCGTTGAGTCTGCAGAACATATTACGCTCACAAATTCGAACGGTGCCTTTGCCACGGTAAGCATCCCAACTCCATTTCCTCGATCTGACTGATATTGGTATGATAGTTGGAAATTGCAAAAGTATCAGTCAATGGTGGTGTTTCGACCGGCAACGATGCCAATCTTCCACTCCAGTTCCAAGATCAACCTCTGAAGTCGACGAATAATGCTGGTTTCCAACAACTCTTCCAACAGGTTACTGACACAAAATCCGCTACTTTTGGACTTGCGGGTTCTGCAGACGTTACTGCTCGCACATCAATCGGTGATGTTCCTATTGCTAATATTCCATTCGATGTTTCTACCACCCTGGGTGGTGAGTCGATTCTATTTTTTTTTTGTGAATATCTCCAACAAGATTTCAGGTATCAATGCGTTCGGCGGTAGCGCGATTTTGAGCAATGTGGCCATCGCGGGCAGTGGTGGCAATGGAGGCAATCAATATGTCAATGCTCCCTTACAGACTACTCTACAAAACCCGTCTAGTGTTTCGCTGGAGACTGTCGACATCGCCCTTCCCGTAGAATACAAAGGGGTGATGATCGGGCGCGCTGTCATAAACGTGAGCATTCTTGATATTCTAGCTTAGCATGGTCTAACTACACTTTTTCAGCCCTTCAATCTCGTTCCTGGTACAAATGTTGTTGCCACCGAATTCCATTACGAGCCTCAAAACGCCAACGATACTACCGCACAAGACTTCATTTCGGCGTATCTGCAGAGTGGAGCTGACATTCCGCTGACAATCAAGGGTGACGCCGCAAGTACGCCGTTCCAGTCTCTGCAACCCGCACTTGAAGGACTTTCTTTGTCCACGAGCGTTAAAGGTACGAAACCTGACTACATATATCTTCTCACCATTTAACATGCATCACAGGCTTGAACGCGAATCCAATTCTTGTTCATATTAACGCCAACATCCCGCTCTCTAGCATCGCAACTGGGATGATTTCAATCGACTTCGATGTTCGTAATGATCTTTGATACATTCTTTGTGTCCAATAACAGAGTTTTTACAGGTCCATAACCCATTAGACACTGACCTCACCATCCTGATGGTCCAGGCGGATGGCAAGGTTGGAGGGACGACTTACGCACATTTCGACCAATCCTTCAGTAGCTTTGTCATCCCTCCCCACCAAACAGCGAACAGCGGTACAGTGAACAACGTGTTTTTGCCTAAAGGTGCCTTGGGCTCCTTAGGCATCCTACCACTCGGAGAGCTCGATGTTTTCATTTCTGTATCTGCTCAGTGAGTTCCTGTCCGTCGTTACGTATTGGCATTTCTGGACTCAATAAAACAAACTTAGGGTCGGAAGCGGGGGATACGTCATCCCATGGCTGCAGCTTACACAGCTTAAAACGCCGACACATTACAGTGTTAATCTGTGACTGGACTTCTTCAGCGCCTTCTAAATGGCTGTGAAGATGAAAACATGTAGCATTGTGATGAGTACAACCAGAACAATTTCATGTTGGAACAATACATCTGTTTATGATGTGTAAAATCTGCTTCGGTTCATCTACTACAAGCTACTTTGCTTGTCACGCATGCATTTAGCCCATTCATTAATCATCTCGCCTTTCTCTTCGGTTGTAATATTTGGAACATATACCGTCACGTTCGTTTCGCAATATAGTTTTCTAATCTCTTCAAGTATATAACCTTGGGTAGTACATAGCTAGTACGGAGTTATCTTTTCCATCGCCACTGAAACAAATGCTTGAAGTGGGTTGAATAAATCAGTTATCCCGTGAATTATTCCGACTAATGTAAGTTTGAATTACATCTATGAAGAAAATGCTTTACGTATTGAAAAAAATCACTGAAACATTCAGACTTGCGGGCAGTTGGAAAGGTGATGCAAAAAGTGCGATGGGCTCGATCTAGAGATACATTGTAATATAATTAGGGCTAATCATGACGAATTCGCTCTCAAGTCTTCCACTTCGTATATATGAGCATCGAGGATGTCGATATCCTCTATATGAGCATGAAAACGGAACTTCTGTACGAGATTGCGAAGTGCAGGAGTGAGAGGAGCCTCTTCGAAGGAAATGTAGTGCAAGAACAATTCTCCGGACATTCCCTCGAAATATTTGCGCTGAAGAAGCGATTAAAGGAGAAGGTTAGAAGAACGGATGATTGCGTCGTCGTACGTACCGTATGAAGAGCATAGGTCATGTTTACAGGGGCCTCCCAGTCAGCCAGGACGCCTCCTTGATTCCGGGTATCGATGAGAATCGTGTTTGGGCTGATGTCGCCATGAATTCTTCCTGTGCGCTTGTTCCACTCGGAGTAAGCTACGTTATTAGCCGAGGTTGGTTACAGAGTTCTTTTACGATCAGGTCATGATGAAATGGGGTGTGCGTACCTTGTACAGAATCTGCTATGACCTTGACCATCTGATAAGAATTCTGGAAATGGATGAAGGGGAGGGTGGCTGGTTTGGTGGAGGATTCGATTTTAGGGTACTGCGCAGATTCAGACATGATGTCGAGCAGGAGATGAAAGATTAAGTTTCTAGGACGACACTATCCTGCGTCGTGGCTCTGACGAGGCCGCAGCACGGTGACCTTGGTGTGGCCGCTGAGATAGTTGCCGGGGAGATCTCTTTGTTCTTGGAATGAACCATTGATTCCTTTGTTGATTGTTTACTCCAGTTTTACTGATTCCTTGAATGTATGATTCAGCGTCAATTCGTCCAAGCACATCAGAAATACGTTATGCGGTGGACAACCCTTGAAGAGGACAATAGTTGTTGGACCAGGCGTTAGGAGGATATTGATGCCGACGAACAATTCGAACAGTTGGGTTCTTGTTACGGTCTCCAATGGGTTGTTGGTTCTCTATAGATTTCTGCGACATTCTCTGCATCTTCATTCCAAGGATACCTAATGGGTCTCGACTCTCCGAACTTGATACAGGCCCTGGATTTGCTGAGATTGAAAAGACTATTATAGTTCTCTATTTGGTGACGTCTGCAATAATATCCTGCGCGAGACTATTGTATCAGGATGGGCCTGCATTGCTACGCCTTCAACTGTTATATAAACAAGGTCTGGTGTGGATACCGTTCTCACTTCACTGGACGCTACGGTCTTTATCCGATTTTACTTTGATATGTATGTTCTATCTGCTTAATGATGATTCGGATAACTTCTATTGCCATTCTAGAATGCAAGAATACGACCCGGGTCACGGAAGGCCTGGCCAGCTGTTGGAATCGTTATTTCACTCGCTTAGCCCAGACGTCTTTGCAGAAGCCGTTTTCGACAAATACCTCGTCCCCGCGCTCAATTCCCTCCCGTCTGACCAACGCTATAACCTCTGCCGTCTCTTTGACCAAGCTCTAGAAGACACCCGGATGATCCGGAAAGTACATTATTACGAGTCGTCCGACATACTGCATATGTTGTACAATGATCTAGACATGGACTGTAAAATCAATTCTGGCGTCAACGGCGTTGAGGTTCAGGGCGCGTATATGAAGGAAATGGTTCAGGTTATCAGGGATTGGCTGCAGGACCTTTGGCAGGTCTGCGTTGAAGGAGGACCCGAGCCTCGCCATGTACACAACGCGTTGGTTCTCTGCATGCACATGTGCACCCGTGCTTCAGCAGTAAAGTGCCTGTTAGTGTCTCAGATTTCTCCTTGTCGTTGTTGATCACTCAACTGAGAATTTCTTCTGTAGGGTGCGATGGACAGATTATTCCAAAGGACCTATCCGCATTGAAACAAGCAACAAGGTAGTCGTGTTCTCTGAAGAACGAATCTCTATCAAACAGGGTATCCTATGGGTATGGCGTGAATTGTTATTGTACGCTATCGCGGCCAGGAACAACGCCCAAGTTGATTCGATAATCGACGATTTGAGAAGGGCGGGCTGGTTGGCGGAGGTGAAAAAATTGATTCCTCGAGGGAGAGGTATGGCTAATCCATCGTATAATACGACGGATCCGCTAACAATAAGATTTCAGAAACGCACAATTCCTCGGGCTACAGCTTTCACCGTGACCACTGGAGCCCAGAAGTCTGTGCGGCAGTGTCGAATTTACGCCAGAGGATCGCGTAATATCGCTCGTGCTGGACACTATATACGCGATAACCCTTTTATACATACCTTTCTACATATATGATAATAGTCTCTGCATTTAAAGATTCCGAGGAAGTGTAATACCGAAAAGGCAAGTTCTTTCACGCCGATCTGTTTCTGGCAACAATTCCTGAACAATAAGTATCATGAGCGAATCGACAACTGCGAACTATTGATGAGAGTTTTTAATTATATGCATCGAATATCTTCCGAGTTCAGCCTGAGAGTTGCCAGGTGGCCAGTTCAGAAGGATGATCGGAGTACTACGGGTTTACCGTGAATTGAGGTGATTAGAGTCTAGACAAACGTTATTAGCTCGATGACAAGTTCACTTCTTAGGTTATATACGGATGCTTGCCTTGGGAATCGAGGCTGCTGTTCTCCTCGATCCATCAAATTAAAATGTGAAGAACAGTGCACACTGCACAGGCTACGCCTCGCTGGCACAGGGTCCGGCGTCTACCAGAACGCCTTACTACCTCCATCTGGTGAGTCTCACTTCGCTTTATGATAGTCCCAAACCATTCATGCCTTGTTGATACCTGTTAGGACGACACTCATAAGTTTGTATCCTCGCCACCAGGACGTACCCGTCCGACAGCCGTACCATCAGCCATCGTCAAGCACTGCGAACTTCTCCGACATCCATATGGAAGATGCAACGAATCCTACAAATTTTGGATTCTTTCCAGGAGCTTCGAACGTTGACGCTAGGAACGGCAACTTCTCGTATGTCGAAGGAAATCAGACCAATGTTAATGTAGCTGCTCCAAACGTACGTCCACCATTCGTTGTTTGAATAAGTCGATTGTTGACGATTTGCTTTCAACAGGAAACTGGTATACATGTTCATGTTTGCTAGTTCTCTAGTATCTGAACGATTTTGAATAGTATGTCTCGACAAGCTACCCCGTTCCACCGAGGCTGGGTATAGCTCTAAACCGCACAGAACATGTCTGGATGGTACTCGGAAAGACGTGCTAGAAGACATCGAGGCGTGGGAGGCGGATGAGATAGACAAGTTCATCTATTGGCTGAGGGGTGTTGCAGGATGCGGAAAATCAACGATTGCGCAAACATTCGCAGAACGATCTGCGAAAAATGGTCGTCTTGGAGCCAGTTTCTTTTGCTCACGCGACGTCCCCGATAGACGAAATCTCAAACTAATATTCCCGACTCTGGCACATGATCTTGCAGATCGATTCCCGAGGTTCAAGACCGCCCTCGCCAAGATTGTCTACTCCAATCCCAATGTAGAGCACGATGGACTGACTTTCCAACTTGAGAAGCTCCTGGTGCGACCGCTCAAAGAAACTGGATTATCTTGCACGATTGTCGTCGACGCACTCGATGAATGCGAAGATAAGGAGCCTGTTTCGGCATTCCTTTCAGCATTGGCTGAATACGTGGACGAGATTCCAACTATCAAATTCTTCATCACGGGGAGACCAGAAGATCGGATTCGATATGGATTCATGGGATTACGAACCAAGGAATTGCCATTGCACGATGTGGAGTCTGCCACCGTGGACTCTGACATCAAATTATACGTGAAGACCGAGCTTGAGAAAATAGCTAGGAGAAGAAAGGACTGCATCAGTGGTTCATGGCCTTCTGACAAAGACATAGCTATGATTTTGGAGAGGTGTTCTGGTCTCTTCATTATCGCTTCCGTCATCGTCAGATTTGTTAATTATCGGCAAGCTTCGCCCCAGGCCCGACTCAAGCAAATTCTTGACATGCCTCATAGCACGGTTTATGAAGGGAAAACGGGGATCGACGTGATGTATCACCAAATTCTCGAGGCCAGTTTTGTTGACATCGATGAGGACGATAACGAATACTTCGATCAACTGCACCATGTGGTTGGGTCTATCGTGCTCACCCTCAAACCTCTTTCATGTGCGAGCCTCACAAAGCTATTGAAAACGACCTCAGAAAGGATATACAGCATCCTTTCCTGTTTACATTCCGTCCTCATTGTGCCGGAATCCGATTCAGAAGCGATTAGGATGTGTCACAAGTCATTTGCCGACTTTATCACCGATCCAAAACGATGTCGCGATGCAAGATACCACATCGATGCCCCCGCTCAACATTCAAAGCTTGGCATTCGGTGTTTGGAGCTGATGAACACATCGTTGACGAAGAACATTTGCAACCTACCTAGATATTCTATGAACAAATATATCGAAGATCTTCCTGCACGACGCAGGCAATACATCGGAGTTCCACTGGTATATGCGTGTTCATCCTGGGCCAAGCACCTGTGGTCAACAAGCCCCGGGACTGGCGAAGACATCAGTGGTATCATTGCCCTGGTCAACGATTTGTTGCAGAAGCACTTCTTGTCATGGCTGGAGGTGTTGAGCATTGAGGACAACTTTCAAGTCTCTGTTTACGCGCTTCATGACTTGAGATTGTGGCTAACGGATGTGAGCATTTTATATGATTAAGACTATCCGGTTGATGAAGTTTTCGTTTTAGACAAAGAGTTCCGGGCCTGCTTCAAGTTTTTTTGACCTAATCTTCGACCTGATTAACGACTGTGAAAGATTCGTTCTACAATTTTTTGATGTCATGGAGCAGTCCGCAATCCACATATATCATTCGGCATTGCCTTGGACTCCTTCGTCATCCATCATCCGAAGACTCTACCACAACGAGTTGACGATTGAAGCTAGACTGCTGAACGCAATAGATACGACCTGGCCAGCGTGTGTCCGGGTGATCTCAACCGACGTTGAAACATACGACGTTGTGTTTTCACATAGCGGTGCACTAATTGCTGTTTGTGGATATAAATACATGGCAATATTCGATACCATGACGGGAGTGAGGCGAGCTGCTTTTGACGAATGCAAAGGGGCATGTGCTTTCTCACCAGACGACAGTCTTATCGTGTCTGGGCTTTCTCGCGAGGCAGTCGGCGTTTGGGATTTGCACACAGGCAATCTCGTACGAAAATTCAAAAGTCACACTTACGGTGTCTGCTCGGTTGCATTCTCGCCTTGTGGAACAATGATTGCATCTGGCAGTTGTGATGGAACCGTTCGAGTCTGGTCCACGTCTTCCGATTGCTGCCAGCGTGTTTTGGAGGGTCACTCAAGCAATGTGTGGGCTGTCTGTTGGTCGGCAACTGGAGATCGAGTCATATCTGGATCTAGGGATTCGACGGTCCGAGCATGGGATGTGTTAAATGGAATGTGTTTGAAGATTCTCGAAGAACATACTGGACCGGTGACAACTGTCGCATCTTCCCGTCTTTCTTTTTTAGCTGCTTCGGGACACACTGTGAAAGTATACGATTCACTGTCTTACGATGTTCTTCACATCATTTCAAGTCATCACGGGCACGACTTGATATCCTCAGTTCGGTTTTCCACAGATGGGAAAAGGATCATGTACACAAGCAGAGGGACAGGTATCATAACGGATTTGGCCAAGAAAATGGATGTGTCGTCAATTGCGTATGGAGGACGTTTTGCCGTATTTTCTCCGGATGGGAGCTGCGTTGCTTCAAGTGCGTTTGGGGCTGATTTTGTGAAGATTTGGAGGCAAAGTGAAAGTGGACACCAGCAAGAAGGAGCCTCTGTCCATCAAAACTCTGGTGTGGTGCAAGGTGTCTCCTTTTCACTGGATGGACAGGTCGTAGCATCCATACACGAGTCAGGCTGTGTTAAATTGTGGGATGCAATTACAGGCGCTTGCTTATTCACATCAGATGTCACTGCCGACTTATATCGGCACAAGATGACAGTCGTCTTTTCGCCCAACTCTGCATTTGCAGCTCTACAAGCAGGCTGCAGAGTACGTATATTCGACATCCATGCTCGTACTCTGGTCAACTCCTTTGACGTGGCCCACAATGCAGATGCTATTGCGGTGTCTTCGGATGGCAGACGATTTCTTTCTCTATGGGACGAGAGTCTCACACTATGGGATCTGGGAAATGGGAAATGCCTTGCCTGCTTGCGACAAACTCCTCCTTACACATATTCAGATGAGTTACGGATCGCGTTCGCTTTGGATGGAAACCGCGTTTTCATTGACGATCGCATTAACATACACTGCTTGCGCATCTGCCCAGCTTCTTCTCCTCGCGGCAACCGATTCATCTCGCCACCGATTGCTTTTGTTCCCGTGCCACAGGAATGCGAATGGTCACAACAGGATGGGTCTCTGCCAAGCTCACCTTACCGGTGTAAGGACGGCGGTGAATGGATTATGGATCATGATGGGAGGCATATGCTTTGGTTACCACCAGATAAAAGATGTGTTCGGTCAACGAGCTGTAATGGAAGGAAAATGGCTCTAGGGACTCGTGATGGAAAAGTTTATATATTCGACTTTTCTGATATATTGCTGTCTTGACGAAGCTGCAATTGGAATCCAAAGTTGTATAGAGTATCCTATAGCCTGAAGTCTTACATTATATGAATTCCCAGACTTTTGTTTCCGACTGTACTCGAGAACGCAATGGGGTCAGGTGCGTGTGTTAGTACTGCAACGGTTACACACGTCGTAGCCTACGGCGCGAAGTATAATTACCTGCTTTTACGATATTCGTGATCGCGTCAACGTCTCCCCTACAAGCCCGGCACGTCACCTTCCGCTCCTGTATCAAGTCCCCATATAGGGAGGAAGATGACATAGTATGGTTCACCACAAGGACGGCACCGTGACCGGTGGACCGCTACTTCACAGATGTCTACACAAAATCGGGGTCGACACTTACCGGAACTAGCATGGATAACTATTTGCACGTCCACCAGGCACTTGAAGCCTAGTGAACAAAGGAAACTAGAATAAAGTAAACTGGATCATGATGCTCGTGTTTGGCAATGCGCTTTGTAATACACATGGTCCGTGCGCGCTCTCTCGGAGGTATAAAAGGCGCAAAGGAACGGAGCTGCTTCTTTACCACTCTGGCCTTTTGGCTTAGATCAAGTGTAGTATCTGTTCTTAATAGTTTAACCACTATTATGAGGGCACCGCCCTCATTCTTGGTTATCTAATTTTTGCCGCCCTTGTTCTTCGTGCTCTGCTTGCAACACGGAGACGCGATGACCTTGCTGCTGCACTACTGGCTTGTGTCGTCGGGGGATCTCTCTCTTCTTTTTCCCATTCTTTTCACTGTTGTCATTTGGCAACATTCAAAGGCTGGGAAATGGACTGGAGTGATTCTTGTGGATGTTTTGTGTTGTCTACTTTTACTGAGTTTGAAGTGCCTGGGTTGGATTGAAGTTGTACGAAACATGTATCTTCTGGATTCTAATTGCGTTTCCAGTGAGTCTTGTTTATGAAGGAGGCGCTAGTATAAGGACAGGAACTTAGAACTTCATGAAGCTTCTACATTCAATCATTGCATTCGTTACCCATTGTGTCTACATAGTATCAACACGTTCATTGAAGCTCACATGGCTCCGAGCTTTGGCACTTCAGCTTGATGTACTATGATTATCAATTGCCCGAGTCGTCGAGGTTGATAACATTTGCAATAATAAAACGAACGTTAACTCGATGCCAAGTGCCCTTCTTATCCATACGCATACCTGCCCTGGTCTTAAGCTCGAGACTGCCGTTCTCCTGGAACAAACCAATTGAATTGTGAAGAACAGTGCATAGGCCACGCGCCCAGGTCGGGCGTCTACTCGAACGTCTTGCTATCTACCATCTACATAGTGAGTCTCACATCAGTTGATAGTCTCCCTTAGCTGACAAACTTTTCATGCCTTGTTGATGGCCGTTAGAAAGACACTCATAAGTTTGTATCCTCGCCACCACGACGTACCCGTCCGACAGCCGCCATCAGCCATCGTTGAGCACTGCGAACTTCTCCGACATCCATATGGAAGATGCAACGAATCATACGAATTTTGGATTCTTTTCAGGAGCCTCAAACGTTGACGCTAGGAACAGCAACTTTTCGTATGTCGAAGGAAATCAGACAAATATTCATGTAGCTACCCTAAACGTTCGTCCCCCATTCATTATATCAATCCGTCAATTGTTAAAGTTGTGCGTTCAACAGGAAACTGGTATATATGTTCATGTTTGTTACTCTTTTCTTATCTGATCATTTTTGAGTAGCATACCTGGACAAGCTACCCCGTTCCAAGGAGGCTGGGTATAGTTCTAAACCGCACAGAACATGTCTGGATGGTACTCGCAAAGGCGTGCTAGAAGACATCGAGGCGTGGGAGGAGGATGAGATAGACAAGTTCATCTATTGGCTGAGGGGTGTTGCAGGATGCGGAAAATCGACGATTGCGCAAACATTCGCAGAACGATCTGCGAAAAATGGTCGTCTTGGAGCAAGTTTCTTTTGCTCACGCGACGTCCCCGATAGACGAAATCTCAAACTAATATTCCCGACTCTGGCACATGATCTTGCAGATCGATTCCCGAGGTTCAAGACCGCCCTCGCCAAGATTGTCCACTCCAATCCCAATGTAGAGCACGATGGACTGACTTTCCAACTTGAGAAGCTCCTGGTGCGACCGCTCAAAGAAACTGGATTATCTTGCACGATTGTCGTCGACGCACTCGATGAATGCGAAGATAATGAACCTGTTTCTGCATTCCTTTCAGCATTGGCTGAATACGTGGACGAGATTCCAACTATAAAATTCTTCATCACGGGGAGACCAGAAGATCGGATTCGATATGGATTCATGGGATTACGGACCAAGGAACTGCCATTGCACGATGTGGAGTCAGCCACCGTGGACTCTGACATCAAATTATACGTGAAGACCGAGCTGGAGAAAATAGCTAGAAGAAGAAGAGACTGCATCAGTGGTTCGTGGCCTTCTGACAAAGATATCGCTATGATCTTGGAGAGATCTTCTGGTCTCTTCATTATCGCTTCCGTGATCATCAGATTCGTTGATTATCGACAAGCCTCACCCCAGACCCGACTCAAGCGGATTCTTGACATGCCTCATAGCACGATCTATGAAGGAAAAACGGGGATCGACGTGATGTATCACCAAGTTCTCGAAGCTAGTTTCATTGACATCGACGAAGACGACGACGAATACTTCGATCAACTGCATCATGTGGTTGGGTCTATCGTGCTTGCGCTTAAACCTCTTTCATGTGCGAGCCTCACAAAGATATTGAAAACAACATCAGAAATGATATACAGCATCCTTTCCTGTTTACATTCCGTCCTCATTGTGCCGGAATCCGATTCAGAAGCGATTAGGATGTGTCACAAGACATTTGCCGACTTTATCACCGATCCAAAACGATGTCGCGATGCAAGATACCACATCGATGCTCACACTCAACATTTAAAGCTTGGCAGTCGGTGTTTGGAGCTGATGAACACAACATTGACGAAGAACATTTGCAACTTACCTCGATATTCCACGAACAAAGATATCGAGGATCTTCCTGCACGACGCAGGCAATACATCGGAGTTCCACTTGTATATGCGTGTTCATCCTGGGCCAAGCACCTGTGGTCATCGAGTTCCAGGACTGGTGACGATATCGTTGGTATCATTGACCTGGTCAACGATTTGTTGCAGAAGCACTTCTTGTCATGGCTGGAGGTGTTGAGCATCGAAGACAACCTTCAGGTCTCTATTT
Organism: Sarcodon aspratus; assembly: GCA_003313825.1. Lineage (NCBI taxonomy): Eukaryota > Fungi > Basidiomycota > Agaricomycetes > Thelephorales > Thelephoraceae > Sarcodon > Sarcodon aspratus. Next base: position 33,413 of record QLOR01000203.1, read on the forward strand.
ACGCCCTTCGTGATGTGATATTGTGGCTAACAGATGTGAGTATTTTTATATGGATATGACCATTCGTTGATGAGATTTTCATTTTAGGCCAAGAGTGATGCTTCAAGGTTGTTTGATCTGATTAACGATTGTGAAAGATTCGTTCTACGATTCTTTGATGTCATAGAACATTCTGCGATACACGTATATCATTCGGCGTTGCCTTGGACACCTGTATCATCCGTCATACGAAGACTCTACCAAAAGGAGTTGATGATAGAGGCTAGACTGCTGAATGCAGCAGACCCGAATTGGCCAGCTTGTATCCGGACCATTTCGGTGGAAAATGCAACGTACGGGGTGACCTTTTCACATGACGGTGCTCTAATTGCTGTTTGTGGGCGATTTGGTGCGAGAATACTCGATACCATGACAGGAGTGAGGCGAGCTACATTTGACGAATCCGGATTGGCATGCTCTGCTGCTTTCTCTCCAGATGACAATCTCGTCGTGTTTGGGCTTGCGGAAGGAACAGTCAGCGTTTGGGATCTGCAGACAGGCAATCTTGTCCAAATGTTTGAAGGTCACACAGACGATGTCCAGTCGATTAAATTCTCGCCTTGTGGAACAATGGTCGCGTCTGGTAGTTGGGATCAAACAGTTAGAGTCTGGTCCATGTCTTCCGGTTGCTGCGAGTGTGTTTTGGAGGGTCACTCAGCCTCGGTGCGGGCTGTCTGTTGGTCAGCAACAGGGGATCAAGTCATCTCAGGATCGGACGATAGGACAGTCCGAGTATGGGAAATGTCGAACGGAACATGTTCAAAGATTCTCGGAGAACACTCTGGACGGGTGACAGCCGTCGCATCGTCGCATTTTTCTTTTTTAGCTGCTTTGGGCCACACTGTGGAAGTATACGATTCACGGTCTTTTGATGTCATCCACACCATTTCAAGCGGTGACTGGATAACCTCAGTTCGATTTTCTACCGACGAGGAAAAGATCATGTATACCAACAGAGAGAGAGGCTTGATTATGGATTTGTCCAAGAAAATGCAGGTGTCGTCAATTGCGTATGACGGAGGTTTCCCTGTATTTTCTCCAGATGGGAGCTGCATTGCTTCAGTTGAGTACAAGTGTGTGAGGATCTGGAGGCAGAGCGAAAGTGGACACCAGCACGAGGGTGCATCTGTTCATCGAAACTCTGCTGAGGTGGAAGATGTCGTTTTTTCACCAGATGGACGGGTGGTAGCATCCACTCACAAGTCCTGTATCAAATTTTGGGATACGACGACAGGCACTTGCTTATTCACATCAGAAGACGTTGCTGGCTCCTCGCGTTGGTACCACGGGCAAAAGACAGTGGTGATTTCGCCCAACTCCGCATTCGCAGCATGTCAGTCAGTCAAAAGAATATGGATATTCGATATCAATACTCGCACTCTGGTCAAAGCCTTCAAAATGAACCACGATGCAGATGCTATTGCAGTATCTTCGGATGGCCGTCGATTTATTTCTCTCCGGAGCGAGAACAAGAGTCTTACACTACGGGATCTGGGAAATGACGAATGCCTTGCCAGTTTGCGATACACTCCTCCTTACACAAATTCAGATAAGTTACGGATTGTATTCGCTCCAGATGGAAACAGCCTTTTCGTTGACGATCACGTTAACATACACTGCTTGCGTATCTGCCCTGCTTCTTCTTCTCAGCGCAACCGATTCATCTCGCCACCGATGGATTTTATTCTTGTGCCGCCGGAATGCGAATGGTCACATCAGGATGGGTCTCTGCCAAGTCCACCTTACCGGTACGAAGCCGGTAGTTGTTGGATTATGGATCATGATGGGAGGCATATATTTTGGTTACCACCAGATAAAAGAGATGTTTGGTCAGTTGGCTATCATGAGAAGAAAATAGCTTTAGGGACTCATGATGGAAAAGTTTATATATTTGACTTTTCTAATATATTGCTGACCTGACGAAGCTGATATTTGAACCTTCCATTGTGTGTTCCAACAGCATAAATAAAATGTGTTGTGCGAGTGACAAACGCATTTGATATGACATGCAGGAAGGGATGTGACTACCATGTTCATTCGGAAATCGAGTTTTGCCTCAAGACGATCGTGGTATTCCAGTACATACTCCAGTTCCCACGAGTTTTCATTCGAGTCGATTCTCAAATGATTTAATGATGCCTGCTCTTGAAACAGACAAGTTTATTCTTTGAGGAATTATTTCGATATGGTGCGATTGTTTCAACTGCTTGGAAACAACAACTACTGTCAATTATTAGCCGCGAAATCAGAACGGCCACTGATGTCTGCGTGCATATCCAACGACTTGATGATATTCTCCGACCTCTCCCTTACGTCATGCTCTGCATCAGAACCTAAAGTTAACCAGAATGGGAGCTCTCTGCCCTCAAATACACCTTCTCCTCGGACAACATCCACCAGGACCTCCATTCCTTTTACAGGATCGCCTTTTTCGTTACCGACTACGGATTCTATGTACTTGACAGCCCCCGCTCGGGCCTCGTCGTAGTCCGTAATTGTCCCAGGGTGAAATGGACGGCGCAATACGCCTTCGGTGCGAAAGGAGCCTGGTTGGACGATTAACACTTTGATATTGAAAGGACGGACTTCTGCTGCGAGCGTTTCGGCCAGGGCTGGAAGAACCGGTGGGATTAAGATAAAGATATCTCAAGGTTTGGACGTACAGTGTATTGCCGCTTTGGATGCAGCATACGCGCCTGCCACAATAGCTGTCAAGTAACGGTAATCGTGGGACAAAAAGTATTTAAGACATGCCTACGCCCTATTATTGTGTGCGTGATACGCGGTTAGACAGGTTACAGAAGATCGGAGTTGACTACGCACGTAAACTTGATTCCTGAATGCGGACCGGCTCCCTATGATGACAAGCACACCAGATCTGCGCTCACGCATGTGCGGGAGGACAGAGTATATAGCCTCCATAGTCCCAAAGGTATTTACTTCGAATTGTTTTCGAAGTCCATCGGTCCTTTATAAAATATATGAACCATAGAAAAACCAAGAAAATTGCGTGACATACCCTCCTTCTTCCAACAACATTTTGTAGCCGGTGCCAGCATTACTGACGAAAATATCGATGTGCCCCCAAATATTCACGGCCTCTATGATTCTGGCCCTGACATTCTCGCTCGAATCTGCAATATCGAGCTGAAGCGTCCGCAGCAGGGAATCATCTGCCAGTTCGCGGAAATGCTCTATCTCTTCTACAACCCGTGCGGTTGCAATTACTTTGTCATTCCTTGCTAGAATTGAGCGGACGAGACGTTTGCCTAGACCAGAGGACGTTCCTGTCGGATATGTTAATCGCAGCGCAGGAAAAAAAAACTGTGCACTCGCCTGTTACAAGCCAGACTTTTGCGGGCTTGGACATGATCGTTTTGCCAGAGGTTGAATTACTCATGTGGGTGGTCCCGCCTCGGTAAATGGACCCGTCAGGCTCCGACTCGGGTAACAAATCGAAAATACTTTGAAAAGAGAAGAAAAATACATGCCCACGCAGGTGCTGTGCTTCGATTATTTGGATCTTTTGAAACGTGAAGCTTGTAATGCTCCTTCATGGACCACGGATTTATGAGTAGCTGAGAGAACTTCTGACAGAAATTCAATACTTACTAACAATAGTGACGTTATCTGGTTCAGAGTCTGTCACGGAAGGTCACGGAAAGTGACAATCTGCCGGTAATAACACGGCTACGCAACGGCATAGCATACTAAGCACTCTTGGCAGGCTAAGGCTGGGCCGAGGTTCGATGATTGAGCGGGATCCAATGATGTTCCAACAAGTGAAGCATCAAATATCGAATCCTGGTTGGTATACTGCAGTCTGGACTCTGCACCGGCGGCACCTGTAAAAAGCTTACAATGGTGCGTCTGATACCCACTGAAACGGCGAAGATTTGGGTGAAATAGTCAACGCCTGTTCCCAGCTGATGCAGTGCCGGTCGGCGACACTTCACCATAGTCGTGCACGGGTCGCCGACTATGGCGACTATGACTTTTGCCAAGACGAACTGCGACTCTTCCGAATTAGGAAAAGTTGTGGCTGATACTTGGTGTGCGCGGCACTGGCGCCGTGGCCGCTGCCTTGCACAACAACAATTCTGGCTTGTCCGGCTACATAAATAAGTACCTCTAGGGCTCTAGGACACGGTCGCCGTGTACAGCATGCGATTAGTAGACGTTAAAATGGAATGAGGACGTATGCTATTTAAGTTTGAATTTGTCAGGCAATGGTAGTGGGTTTAAGCAAGAAGAAAGTCTGCCAGGAATGAAATCAAAATCAAAATCCGAATCCTTCCCTTAGTCGCCCCCTCTAGTAGGTCTACGTAGTAATACCGTATGCCCATCCCCATAACACCGAAAGATTCCGGCCATAGTACGTAGGTTGTTGGAGAATTGTCTCCGAGTCCAGTAATTTGTCAGGAAGTGATTGTATATTATTCAGGGCACTTGGTTGAAAGCTCTAGATGGTCTTCAGAGTGATCCATCCAAAAGCCTCACTTACGTTGGGGAAGGCGAGCCATTGTAGATGGAGGAGAGAGATATCGCCATCATCGGTCATCATGGGATCGATATGTTCGGCACTGCGGCAACGCATGCCTTATTTGGTTCGAAATTGTATCGTTTTCAAAAGTCGCCGAATAGTTGACGAATAGTCAAAAGTCGGCGACTGTGACTTTCGCGCAAAGTCATGACCGGCACATCACTGAATTTCCCAGAGTTCAACTCAGTAATGGAGTCTATGCAAGCCTTAAGATTTCGTTGGTTGTAGACTTGGATTCGATCTCCGAAGTTTATTTGTCTCAGTGCTTCTTTGTTGTCGGTTTAATTTTGGTGAGTTCGGATGAGCAGTCGTGGGAATTCTAGTCAACTGAAGGCTGGCCAGTACGGAAGCTGCTATTGAAAAAAGTACTGATCGTGACTTACTTTCACTTGTTCTCAACGCTCAGGCCTCAGGAAAGCACCACGCCCACCGATTCTTGTGGTCCTTCATTATTTACCCGGTGCTCGACGGATCACTCACGGAGAGTCGGAGACTACCGCAGCCGGGCGATTTTACTCAATTTCTGTCGTCCCATTTTCTGCTGCTACTAGGTGATTACTTTTCGTTTGCATCTTCATCTGCTGGTTAGTGTGAAATGGACATATCGTGCGTCGCTTTACATTCCTGTCTATATCTTGATCTTGAGATTTCGCGAACAGCTCAGTGCTTCAGGGAGGCTACCAACATCCGCTCTCACGATCATGGCAACTCAATCGACAGTTGACAAAATCCATGTTGATGTACCCGATCTTCATCACAGATGATTCGGATGCTAGCGTCGTCATCCAATCTCTACCTAACCAGAGGCGGTGGGGTGTGAGCCAACTAGAGGGATTCATTGGACCATTGGTGAAGAAGGGTCTGAAAAGCGTCATCTTATTTGGAGTGCCTTTGAATTGCGAAAAGGTAAGCCTGGGTTTGTAGAAGATGCAATTATAGCTCGTGCTGATTTTGCTCAAGGATGGTCGCGGTACGCCTGCAGATGATTTAAACGGACCTGTTATCCTCGCTATCAAAAAGCTCCGCGAGCTGTATCCCTCACTCTACATCGCGTGTGATGTGTGTCTGTGCGAGTACACATCTCACGGCCATTGCGGCCTCTTGAACTCCGATGGAACGATAGACATGGAACCTTCTGTTGATCGTATCTCAGACGTAGCTCTCGAGTATGCTAAAGCCGGCGCAGATTGCGTCGCCCCAAGTGATATGATGGACGGCAGAGTAAAGGCTATCAAGAGAAAGCTCATTGACGCAGGCTACGGCAATAGATGCACGTTGATGAGCTATTCTGCGAAATTCGCTAGCGCACTGTATGGGCCATTCCGGTAAGGTTTTGTCCTCTCGCATACGTTGGCTTTCTTTTGAACAGTTTTGTAGTGAGGCGGCAGGCAGCGCGCCGGCTTTTGGTAACAGAAAATGCTACCAGCTGCCCCCTGGTGGTCGCGGCTTAGCACGTCGTGCGATAGTATGTTCATACTATCTCTCTTGAGCAAGATGACTAATTCTGCACTAAAGCAACGAGACATGGCCGAAGGCGCAGACATAATCATGGTAAAACCTGCCATGCCATATCTGGACATCATCGCGGATGCGTCGCGGCTTGCTCCAGACCATCCTGTGGCTTGTTACCAAGTCAGCGGAGAGTTTGCTATGATTGTTGCGGGCGCGAATGCAGGCGTATATGATTTACGCACTATGGCATTTGAGAGCACGCAGAGTATGTTGCGAGCCGGTGCGTTCATTTCTGTGTCTTTTTTATGTTTGGAGAGATTATATATGTTTGATTTTTAGGAGCTACTTTGATCTTGACGTATTTTACGCCAGATTTCCTCGACTGGTTAGAAGTCTAGAAAGTTGATGGTGATCTAAAACATCCAATATTACGCTGCAAGGCATTCCTGCTAGGAGAAGTTGTAAACCAAATCAAACTGTGACATATCCCTGACCGCACGAATAGCCTCCGCTGTCCATCATGATTTGTGAGCAGGTCGCCAGGAAATTCACCGTCAGGATTACAACTGCTTGCTGAGGGCACATCGAGTAACATTATATATATCAATACATATATGTTGGTAACGTTACTAACAAGAACTTAAAGCTTTGCCCCTTGCCTCTTATCCTCGTCTTTTATACGGACGACGACCTTACCCCAAGTCTTCCTGGTTTCCAAAGCACCGAGTGCCTCTGCTATGCGCTCCAAAGGCAGGACTTCGGGAAAGACTACCGGAGTCACAGTACCGGACGAAAGGATACTATAACAAGATCAGCGAGTGAACGTAGATGTGTTTCATGTAAGAGGGACGCACTCGACGACGCTCTTCCACACTTTACGCATGTGGACTGGATCGTGGGCTGTCGGGGATGAGATTACTCATCTGATGAACCCTGTAACAAGCTGAGGACACGCACTTGCATATGCTCCCCAATGGATACCGGTGATAGCAATATTTTTCAATAGGACCAAATTCAGAGGAAGCTATATAGACAGTTAGTGATTGGATTTCACTACCAGAAAAAGAGCAGACATTACCTTTTCGATTTTACCGCCTGCGAAGCCCACGACGACTGCTCTTCCCCGGAAAGCAATACACTTTAAACAATCTAGGAAGGCAGAAGAGTTCAAGTTGTTCACAGAAATTTGGATGGCACGGGACTCACCTCTAATCATACCCACGGGATCATAAATAACGTCGACGCCCTTTCCACCTGTGATCTGCATGACCTCTTTTTGCCAATTTGGCTTTGTGTAGTCCACGGCGTAGTCTGCACCACCGTATTTCTTTGATACTTCTAGCTTTGTGCTGGAACCGGCGGCAGCGATTACTTTTGCTCCGAGAACTGCATTGAAATCTCAGAAAATACTTAGCATTGGAGAAGTATCCGGAGACATCACCTTTGGCGATCTGCACGGCAGCCATGCCCACACCACCGGCAGAAGCAGTCACCAATACCCATTCACCTAAATCCCTATGAGCAATATCACAGTACAAGAGAGCCTTGAAGACGCTTACCGGGTTTGAGCTCAGCCCGACCAACCAAAGCTTCATAACTTGTTGGCCAAGTAACATGCAGACCTTCCCATACGCTGATTCACAACAATAAACTTGCGAAAGTCAGTGATGTAGACTCACCGGCACCCAGATCGAACGACATGTTGTCCGGTAGCGGCAGCAGGCTCTGGTAGTTTGCCAGAACTTTATCTGCATAAGATCCCTGCGCAGTACCGAAAACTCTGTCCCCAGGCTTGAACAGACATCCTTTCGGTATAGGCGAGTCCTTTGCTATCTTGCCTGCGAACTCTGTACCCAGCGTGAAAGGTAGTTTTGGCTGCGATTGGTGTTTTCCCTGAGCTTGGAGGATCTATGAAAATGGAAGGCGTGAGGTTGATTGAAAGCGAAACATTGGAAAGTCAATGGCTATTCACGTCGTAGAAATTAAGGCCCGCGCTGTAAACGTCGAGGAGCACTTGGTCTGGGCCTGGCACGGGTTCTTGTGCGTCAAGAGTTAGAGGAATTTTGGAGGGATGCGCGACCTGATTAACAATGAATGCACGCATAGTTGACGGAGATGAAGGCAAATATGAGATACTTTTTGATGGCGACCAAGTGATTCCTTGTTGATCCTGAGCCTGGACCGGGCCTATTTACGAGTCGTAATCAATCGCGTTCCTACGGCCCTGCCTCTAATTTTTATAGGTTTGTGGTGTTATAGTGACCCTCAAGTCTCCGGGAACCGGAAACACAAACTGCCGATACGATTCCAAGGAACTATTGTAAGACTTCGCTTACGACGAATTTCCATAGTCGTCTATATATGTATACCGTTCGGTAGTTAACAGTCTAACTGTTAACTATTCTACCTTTTCTGTGTAGTCGTTGTAGCGTTCGGACAGCGTTCTTACAACTATGTAGATAAAATCTACGAACCAAACACAAACTAAAAAACAACCCAGACAGCGACAGTTGGATCTACTGACAGAATCTACCAATTCAAAAGACTATATAACACTCTCAGTTCAAGAATCTATTGGAGGGGCAAATATCGATCAGACTCCTTATGCAGCGGCACAGTGTCATGCAAGGTTGGCTGATCGTCAACCTTGCGTTGGAAGTGCCGACTTTAGATATGCGCGTAGGCAGCAACCCAGTCGCCTAATAGGAGCGAGATCTTGTTGGGTGGTATTGCGGAGAACAGACAGTGGGAGAAGCGGTATAGTATCTTCGCTTTTGTCTCGGTAGTATTAACCTAAGTATTAGCAACGGTCTCGAGTCGTGGCCTTCCACTGAATTTGATCCATCATTGTGAGGTTGCGTCTCTTCTGTTGATGCGTTATGGTGTGTTACCTTAAGCCAGCCCTGCGGCAGCTTTGTGTGCGCCCTCTAAGCCGCCTATAGTCCATAATCCTCTCGTCCACTGAACGACTTTCACGACCGAAGCCTGTAGATCCATGACAGTCTCAATCACAACCAGGCGTCTGTATCTTGTCTCAAATCTCCTGATAATAACAAATATGAAGCTTCAAATAGGGAGTCAAAATGACCAGAAACTAACCACCAACACCCAAAATACTCGAGAATTGCTCCCAAAGACAACATGCCTTGCTGCCGCATTCGATCTATTACTCGTGCACGATCATCTTGCCAAACAGCAAGGACACAGCATTTTGCAGTGACAAGGAAAACTCGAATATGCGAATGTGTTGTGGCCAACGTCATGTCCAAGTGTCTGTTAACGCTTAGGTTTCTGTGAAACGAAAATGAAAGGAGTGCTAACCTCGTCAATTCATTTAGCTTTAACACCATAAGCACTCGTCGTGGCACCCTACGCAAAACGTCAAACACGGATACTAACAACCCTTCTTGGTTCATCACGGCGTTTCTAATAGCATCCATTTCGGCCTCGCTTTGAGGTGTTATATCTGTAAGACTTGTGCTTCGGCTGAAGGAAGTAGGTTGTGGCTTCGTTTTTTCGTCAAATGGGTCCTCCATTATGGCGCGTCCTATATCAGGTTTACCTTAGTGCACAATACCGTAAAATGAGACCTTACCTGTCAAAGCAGCTTCGAATACAGGATACTGAACCAAAGTCAGATAAGCTTAATATCGGTTGAAGAGTGTAGACGCACAAGCTCTGCACCAACGTTCCCCACCAACTTGGCATACTTGCGCCGCGCCGCACTGGTTTCAGCAGAATTCGCATCCATCAGAGCCAACATAAGCTTGCTATAGTTGATCCGTAACCGGGGGTCTAGATCGAAATAGAGGCCATGATCAAGAAGAACAATTTCGAAATTATAAGGTGACTTTGATAATGCTGGCGCTGGCCTGATGAGGAGGTTGCCTGTGAGTGTAGGGAGCTTAGTTTCCGTGACCGCTTTTGTTCGCTTGCGTTCTCTCACATACCTGGATGAGGATCCGCGTGAAACCAACCGTTCAAATGCACCATCCGCGAGAACATTGCGGACAATTCGAGGGCAACTTTGTTTCTATCAATATTGTGGGCATCCAAATACTCCAAATCGTCTACTCTTCCTCCCTTGATGTACTCCATGATGAGAACCCGCCTGTTGGCTGAAATGACCTGTGGGATATATAAAGCAGAACGTGTATCTTTGAAATCTTCGACGGTTTTGGCCGCGTTTCTGGCTTCATGTGCGAAATCCATTTCTTTTGGAAGGTTCTCGCGCATTTCCTCCCCTAGCCAAGTAAATTCGAATTCGGGGAACCAATATTTAACCCAGCCTAACGGGATCAGAGTAAATTAATTAGGATCACTTACTGGGGCTCACCTAGCGCAACATCTACGGTTTCCATGTCAATGTCACAGAATTCTGCAAGATGTGGATGTTGTAACTGATATGTATTATGAAAACCGTCTGAAAAGAAGCCAGATGTACAATATATGCACCTTGACCGCAACGAGTTTTCCGGACTCTCTATGTCGTCCAACATGGACCTGAGCTAAGCTTGCAACTCCAATAGGGTGTGGGTCAAAGTCATCGAATATCTCTGAGATAGGTGACCCCATATCAGTCAAAAACAGGTTTTCGACATCCTCGTAACGCGTTGGTTCACATTGATCTTGCAAAGGACGCATTACACTGGTCCATTCTTTTGGTAACATGATTCTAAGCTTCTCATTACTCGAGTGTCTCGTCATACGGTGATTATACTCACAGCGAAGCCATTGTCTGGCCAAGTTTGATAAAAATCCCTTCATGAGTCCTTCCGCTCAGTTTCTGTACCGTTGAATGCATTGACAGCGTAGCTCACCTCCATTCGATAACAAGGACTTCAGTACCCTCCGAGCACTCCGCGTATGACATTGTGAGTAAGCCTCTTGTAGAGATTGTTCGGAATCATAAGCTTGAGCAAAGGTCCGTTTGTAGTCTATAGCGCTCAAAACCACCGCTCCCGCCACCCTAGAGCATCGTACGACTGCATGAATGGAATGTTTGAAGGGTTGGTACTGGTTATACGCGATCACGCTGGCTCCCGAGATTACCAGAAATGAGACGATCCATGGTGCTTTACGATTCCTCGTCTGGGCACCAGGCAGAGGCAGAGTTGAGCTCCAACGACGAAGACCTGGGTTATAATGCAGAAAGGAACTATTACGGACTGAGCATTGATAGCATACGCTACTGAGACGCATATGTGAGAAGGCGGAGAAGAGACAAAATGATGTAGTAATGAAATCTTGGTGTCGAGTCACTGGCTTGTTACGATCTCTACTGGTGATATACATTGGTCTCATAATCCCGGGAACAACGGACTACACGGCAAGTGAGAAGAGCATCTCTTTTGTTCTGGTTACTAATCTACGGCAAATCTACGGTAAGTCGTCTCTTACCGGGAGGGGAATTTGATGAAGATTTGGAAATTGGAATAGCTGGCACACGCCCGTTATTCGAACAGCCTGCAACGTTGACGGTTGTGCAGATCGACGACGACCCGCTGCCTGCATAAGTGAGCACCGGTCTCTGAACCTCTGGTAGTCATACAGCTGATAGCAATCGCAACTGATTGATCCGTCGTTTCTTCTGCCGTACGGGCAAACCTCATATATACCTGCAGAATTCAATAGCGATGTCTGACACGGAAGATTCTACTGCTACGCCAAGGCTGGCCAATTCGACGGGTTTTGTGCCAAGGGTAGAGATGGAGTCTGTCGGTGAAGACACGCTAACGGAAGATGGACCTACTGCCAAGGATTCGTTACCAGGAGAAAAGATACCACTAGACTCACCTCCACATACCCCTGGATCAGCTGCAGGATATCCACCGCAAGAAGACGCCACCGGGGAGGCAACTATCGCTGGGACATCTCTAGATGACTTGTTAACGCCTCCCGTTACACGAACCTCATTTTCGGCTGCGAAGCCTTTGCCTGTCCGAGAATCTCTGGCAGAATCGGATTTCAATGATATCGACGAATCACGTTTTTCTACAGTGGCTTTGAACATTGGTGATAAAAGAAGTTCCGCGTCTTCCTCGCTCTCCACCAAGTCGCAAGATAGTTTTACTGGACAATTTAGAAAAGGACATAGGAAGACATCCTCAAATGCCTCGTTCCTGCTTGCAAGGGCACAGGACCCACAGTTCAAAAAAAGTATCGATGGGCAATATAAGTTGCAAGAGGAGTTCAATCGAATACAAGGAACTGAAAATGATAATGAGACGATAGTTGCTGGTGTTGACTGGGGTATGTATTTAGCCTTATTATTTTTTCAAGCAGTCATTTAATCTGATCAACTTGAGATTTCTGGGGAGCGGTTATGTCTGATTACCAAGGATACGCTTCCGCTCATCCGGAACAACTTGCCGAGGCTATTGAGAAGGGGATTCCCGACACTCTACGAGGGATGGTGTGGCAGCTGATGTCAGCATCAAAAGACCCCGAGCTGGAAAAGAAATACCTCGCGCTGATGAAAGAAACAAGCATTCATGAGAAAGCGATTACGAGGGACCTTGGAAGGACTTTCCCACATCACGCCTTCTTTAACGACGGTCAAGGTATCGGTCAAGAGAATTTGTTCAACGTCTTAAAGGCATATTCTTTGTAAGTCTTAATTTCAGTAAATTTTCAATACCCTTCATTTCACCGATTAGAAAGATATGATCCCAAAGTAGGTTATTGTCAAGGTTTGCCATTTATTGTGGCTATCCTGTTGCTTAACGTGAGGCATCTTCGATGTCAGAGGTATTGCTTGCTGCTAACTCAAATCTGTCAGATGCCCGATGAAGAAGCGTTCTGTTTGCTTGTGAGGTTGATGGAATCATACGATCTTAGGGGTCACTTTATGCCTGAGATGCCCAAACTTCAGCTACGATTAGTACGCCTGCACCTCCTGCCTCTTTTTTTTTTTTTTGATGTTAACACGTTTAGTAGTTCCAGGTATGCAATCAGTTTCATAGCTGCATCAAAATACTAATTGCATTCAGTTTGATCGGTTGGTCGAAGAGCTTCTTCCTGTTTTACACGTACATTTCCTTCGCCAAGGCGTTAAATCCAGCATGTTTTGTTCGCATTGGTTTCTCACTCTGTTCAGTTATCGGTAAGTCACCAGTACCACGTCTTCTTCCTTAGCTGAAATTTGAATAGTTTCCCGCATGATGTCGTGTTTCGAATTTTCGACAATTGTCTGGCTAGTGGCATTGAAGCCATTTTTGGATTCAGTTTGGTGTTGTTGCAGAAGAATGAAGAAATGTTACTGTCGCTTAAGTTCGATCAGATACTGCTTTTTTTGAATCATAAAGTTTTTGAAACATTTCAGGTGCGAGCTCGTAGTGTTCGTTCTGGTCTTGCCAAGGCTGACGATGTATAGGGTGATCTAAGGAGGTATAAAGCGGACGAGTTTGTGCAAGATGCTGTAGCGCTGAAAATTACTCCTTTCATGCTGGACTCTTATGCGCACGAGTATGCCGATCTGATGAAGGTCAGAGACGCACATGCAAAGGAGGTAGATTCATTGAAGAATAGCAATCGCAATCTATCCACTCAAGTGTAAGTCCACAATCATCAGCCTGGTTCGAGTACTGAATTCGATGACAGTCAGAATATGGAGGCCAGTTTGACGCAATTGAACGATGAACACCGAGAAGTTTTGGCGCGTATCTCTATTTTTTTTTCTCCAGTTTTTCTTACGTCACTTTAGAACCAGCTGGTGATGGCCAATGTGAAGAATGAAGAGTTGGAGACAGAGTTGGTCAGATACAAGCTCCTGTGAGTGCTGCGACGCATGGTTAGTCCATATGAATCTAACAAACGCCAGGTATGCGGAAGCGATGCATCAAAATGAGGACGCATTATCTTCTCATAGGGTTTCTATGCTTTCTAAGAGGGGTAGTTCAGGCACAGGCACAAGTTAGTGAGGACCACTAATGTTCCAAAAAGTGATGTATATTCTGACTATAAATGGTACAATATCTGAAAGACTGATCACTCAGTCACCCCATGGGTTACTCCTTCATTGTTGAGAACAGTTTGTCGATCGCATCAACGCTTTGTTTCAGAACTTCCCACTTCGTTACATGTTAGTCACTTTAGGAGCTGAAGTCGGCAGGCAGACTCACTTCTACTGCCTTGAGGGAAATTCCTTTCTTACCCGGTTTCACGTCTGAACCTGAGCCGTAATATTCCCGAATATCAAGCAAAGGTACCCCTTTGCGGTAGGGTGTAAACAATTCTTCCAGTGACGAATTCACAAGTGTCTAACCTTTGAATGCTCGAACCGTCGCCCTGAAATTGAATTGAACGGAATCGACGAACTCCTGCTCAAATTTGCTTACCGTCTGTTTCGACCTAGATCTAGATACTTTTCTCCATCATTGTTCGTGTGAACGACGATTTCTGGTTTATCTAAGCCAGAAACCTGTCCCTCTTTAGAAGGTGAAGACAATCCAGCGTTGGGTTTCTTGGTGGTCTGTATCAAGTTGAGCTCAGGTGATTAGGGTGTTTGGTTCGGAGTAACCTTCTCCTTCAATGACTTCTCTGGCTTGTCTGTCTTCTTTGATTTCTTCTTCACCTCCGCTTGTTCGACATGTACGTCTTCATCTTCATCGCTGGATGGTACAGATTTGCGCTTGGGCATTGTAAATCGAGGTTGCTATTGAGGCGCGTCCAAGTTACGTCCAAGTAGTAAATCATAGTACATTAGCCACGCGACTGGTCACGGTTCGTGATTCCACGTGCTATGTGAGTGACTGAGTCGGAGTCTTGCGCGTCCAGATACTGCGAGCCTGAGTTGGGAGCTTTAACTTACTTGTGTTACAACCCCCATCTCCCTTTCATCTTCCGCGCTTTCTTCATTGACACTCAACTTTTCTCTGGAGTCCTGCATATTGTCTTCTTTTTCCACACCTTGGTGGAGAAATGAAGATCCATCACAAATCCAAAAGGGCGTTACCCCCCGTGAGATCTGCCTTTCATCTCTTCTACAATCTACGTCCTATTTGCTAATTGGGGATTTACTGTATTTAGTTACCGCAAGTAGCAGAACTGATCAATAAGTTAGCAAACACTCCCAATGACGATCTCGCACAAACTCTCAGCGAAATCTCTACCTGGAAATGGCCTCGATCTGATCTAAATGCTTGGGTCAAGGTGTTAAATAAGTTTGACACCATATTGGAGGAAGTTATACGCGATTACGAGGTCGACAAGCTTCAAATCAACGTCTTCACCCCTTTGACAAAGATGACTGTTTGCGAGATTCTCAGATTTGAAAGGATGCTATTAGAGAATTCGACGAATAGGAAGACCTTCAATTCATACGATGTTCGTCCCATTTGATCTTTCCCTGTCTTCCGTTCTTCCTGACACTCATCGATCACTCAATCTAGCGATTAAACAGCTTGATGCTCACTTCGGACCTCGATGTTCTTGTTTACACTTTGACATTGATACTTCGTCCATCACAGCAATACTCTGCTCAGCCCTCGGTAGCTCAGGCACTGAATATCTCAACTCAGCGTCTACAATGTCTTACAAAGCGTTGGAGTAATCTTCGCGAATGTGGCGTCAACCTCGTCGATCTCGTTACTGAGAAAGGAAAACAGAAGATAGATACTCTACCCCCTGACGCACGCGACATCCATTTCACCTTTTATCGCAACGAAACTGCGAAAGGCAAAAGTCAAGATAACGTGGCAGAGCACGACAGTATCGTCCCTGATTCTATCTCGCACGTTACTCCTTTACGGAAGCCTGTTTCATCCACGCATCCTCCACTGCCCCAGACTGGCGCTGTCAGCGTCCAGATCGACAGACAAACTCTTCAAACAAAACTCGATATGCACATCCTTGCGGACGCAATTGAAGCTAACTCTATCCCGGATGACGCTAAATTTGAATTGATGTGTCGTATCAGGACCGCTCAGGTGCTGACTCAAGGCAAAGAAGCGGATAGGGAGAAGCTTGTCGTCGTTCGTCTTTTGGCAATTGCTATCTTTTGCCATACACATAATGAAGGCCAAGGTGTTACTACACTATTCCTCCCAGAGCCAGATCTCATCAACCATATCGCCGAACTATTGCAACTAGACCGTGGGGTGCCAATCGCTGTGCAGACGGCGGCAATTTCTGCTTTGGATGCAGCTGCAAGGTATAGGAATAAAATTCAGGAGGTACTGACCGCAGTGAATGCTGGTGTGAATCATGGCACGTTGATGTCGCTGATGAGGAAGATGGTTGCGGATGTTGCTAATCCGGAATCAACATTGCCCCATTCATTCATCGAGGCTTTGCTGGCTTTGGTTACTTTCCTGGCTTCCCATGCTGCAGGAGGGAACATGGTCGTTGCTGCGGGGCTGATCCCGTTGCTCATCCAGGTTATTGACAATAGGTTGCCAGAAAGATCGTTGATGGTATCTAAGACGATGCAATTGGTTGATAATGTCCTGTATGGTTTCACTAATGCTTTCCAGCTGTTTTGCAATAATAGGGGAGTGGAAGCCCTCGTTGAAAGGATCGAGGTGCGTTCGCAATGCATCATTTTACTGTTTGGAAGGCTGAATGCATTATTCTAGTATGAAGTCGATTCCGACATCGAGGAATATGGTGGTGACAGACCCTCGCACGATATTCCAGTCTCTTATGGTCTGTTCTATCCAATCCCTTCCTCTTTTTGCGATTATTAACTCACTTGATTTGATAGGAAAATTGCCTGTTCCTCGAGCGGCTGTGTTGAAACATATTCTCCGTTCAATGCATCGAATGATGCAGACTTCCGGGACAGCTGAAGGGCTTCGTGGTCTCATAGATTCATCTCTGTTGAAGTCGGTTAAGAAGGTTATAGAAGCTCGCAGTCTATTTGGCCCAAGCATTTTGCCTTTTGGTGCGTTCTGCTATTATTACGTCTCCCAAGCTTGTTGACATGGATTGAAGCCATTAATATTATGGCAACTTTTGTCCATAATGAGCCAACGTCGTTGACAATCATTCAAGAAGTTGGTTTGCCTGAGGCATTCTACAAAGTCGTTGAATCTGGAGTAGAGCCTGCTTTTGAAGTAAGCGTTCGTCCACCTCCAAAACTAGTGTTGTAATCAATTGTTTCTAGGTCATTCAAGCTATCCCTAATGCGATAGGCGCGCTTTGTTTGAACCAAGTAGGCCAGGATCAGTTGGCGGCTCGGCCTACCATCATTCCAGGTCTTTTCTCCATATTCACATCCGAGCGTCATCAGCGTGTGCTGCAAGACAAAGAAAATGCAGTGTTCATTGGTACTTCGATCGATGAACTCATCCGACATCACCCTTTTCTGAAAACTCCCGTGTTCGAGGCTGTCAGGTCTACCCTTGGACGAATAGAGGACCTTGGTAACGCTTATATAGTTCCAGCAGATATACGACACTGGTATCAACTGATTCCCGAGTCTGCTATCATTCCCCGACGGGAATCAGCGGAAGGAGATATTGCTATGGACATTGACATTGAAACCATCGCAACGGGTTCTGCTGCTGACGTTGCAGGTATCATAGACGAGACTTCTTCAGAATCTGCTGGGGAAAAGGAAGATTCGTCCATCAAGTCTCATGACAACCACGTCGTTTCTTTCATTGATGTCGTCGGCAGAGTGAGTCAATATCTCGTTTCGTAGATCCTGCATAAACATCTTACTCGTCTTGGTAGTTCCTAGAAGGTCTTTTCCAGCATCCTCATCATTGCAAGGACTTTGTTACAAATACTGATGGCTTGGAGCGTATTGGTCGTTTGACGGCTTTGCCTTGCCTACCCTATGACTTTGCCAATAGTGTCGCTTCCGATTCCTTGGTGCAAGTGATTCGAACAATGGTTGAGGCAGCGACAAGTGAGACACTTGGGTTCCTCGCTAAGCTTGTAAGACAATCTTTGGGAGAAACAGAAGAGTTTTGGAAGGTAGAACAGCAGCAGTCCAAGTTTCTGTCATTGTTGGATATCACAAGTGAGTTTGAACCGTTTTTGATGGAATTTACAGACAGTGACATTAGGCATCCTTAAGCGGAGCAGCAAGAGTATGCTAATCAACGTTGGCGTAACTTGGTCACATTGAACATTCGCACAACCATGTTATCTGACTTATATTCGACGGCGGGATACGCTCATGGACGAGGATCTGCGAATCTTCTGCAAGCTTTAATAGGTCGAAGTTCACCCGGACTGATTCCAGATCTAGGCAGTCTGCACCGAGCGTGCGTATGGGAGAATGTTGTATTCAAGATCGGTCTTCGTGCGAAAGGAGTTGACTCCTCTACTGTTTCTACTATCGTAACTTTGGATTCTCAGGGCCTGATAGGATCCGCATCGGCAGGTCAGTCTCGGACAATGCCTACACTTGATGGTAGTGCCTCCTCAGTTCCTAACGGCGATCAAGGGGAATCCGAGTCGTCTACTCTGTTTGGTGAACTGACATCACCCAAGAAAGAAGAGAAGGAGGACACGCCCAGGTCGCTCAATAGCAAGGCGATTAGCCACGTTTTAAATCAAATTCCAAGTTCATTGGCGCCTTTGTTCCAATGTGAGATTAGCTCTTCTAGCGAACCCGTTTACGATAACTGATACACTGCAAAACAGCTGTCGTCAAACTCTTCCATACGAGACGTGCTCCCGAGGTTACTACGAAGCAGAGGATCTTGGACACATCAGCCCTTGTCGCAGACGTGATTTTGAAGCATCTCGCTCCCAAGGAATACGGTATGTCATTCTTCCAGGGCACAGTGCTCATTGTCTGACGCAGAGATAGATGATAAACTGTCATTGTACACTTACTATACGGTTATGATGGGATTGTTAAGCGTTCTCCTGGTCGATGGTAAATATCAATCTATGAATACCTGTTTTTGAATGCTAATTCATTCACAGAGCGGACGACACAACACACCTTGCACACAGTAATTCTGGTTGCTATTGGCAGAATTGGAGGATTAGAGGCGATATTTGACATAACTCGGCGCTTCATGGGTTCCGTTAATTCGATCTCGCAGGTGAAAACAGAGGATCGTGCACACGAGGCAAAAGAGGAGTTGGTCCATGCTTATGGCGGATTAAAGGTCGCCTTGCACTTGATTCACCCTCTCATATCAAGCAAACCTCTGTTCGAAGCTGGTCAAACGACTTTCCTTATTAACAAGGACAGGAATAAAAAAGACGGCGACTTCGATCCTCATGACTTCTTGGTGACTCTCCGACTAGCCGCATTGCCTGTTCTTCGCGATATTTGGAATTCTACGTGGCTCATCTCTGCTCCCCTGAGCGTATGCAAGTCCGTTGTTCAGACTGTCCTGGAGTTGTTAAATACTGAAGGCGAAGAACCTTCGCCTTCATCTGGAGCAACTGGTAGTGGAGAAACACTCACTTCAGTGAATCGGGCCCCTGACGAAAACCGTATTCGACAATTAACAGACATGGGATTTCCGCGGGCATCCGCCGAGCGAGCTCTGCTGCGCACACACAACAATGTTCCCGCTGCAACTGACTTGCTTTTGTCCCAAACTTTCCTCCCTGCACTCGATACGGACGTATATGGTCAGCCAGGGGAGCCTGAATCTCAAGGTGTTGCAGAATCTGAAGAACCTGGACCTTGGGAGCGAGCAGTGGCGGAACCTTCATCCACGAAATCTGTCGCTGATGAGACGGCGGAGGATCGAAGAAAGGAGTTGATTGCCGCGCGACAATCCCTTATCTCTGGCATGCCTCGACAGGCCTTACACCTCCTCGACGAGCATTCTTCATTGATATTCGATGTCCACCGTGCTTTCACCGCTACTGGAGAAGCTGCACAGGAAACGTCTATTAACCTTCTCATAGATGACATCAAGGCATTTTCTCCCTCCGCGTACGATATTCAAGAGCAACCTTTAGCCGTGAGATGCCGTCTCCTTGCTATTATTTTTGCAGATGTACCCTCCTCGATCGTTAGAAAGGTTGCCATAGAAGGCAAGAAACTCATGGACGACCTTCTGGCCTTATTACTGTCAGATTCGATGAATGGTGAAAATCCTACGCCAAAATGGCTTGCGGCCCATTTGCTCGTTGCGGAGTCTTTGTTGACAATGGGAGAAGAACCTCGAAAGATCACCTTGCCGAAACAGGAAGAGGATCCCCTACCTGAAGAGGGATTTGCTACGGGACCTGCCTTCCTCCATGCGCGAACGATCCTTTTCGATTTCTGCATTCGGTTGCTATCCAAGCACAAGCCTTCCAAAGACGAACAATTATCATGCTTGCGATTACTAGTCGTACTAACCCGGGACCACGAAGTAGCTTCGCGGTTGGTAAGGCTCGGTGGCATTGAATTCTTGCTGCAGTGCATGCAAACCAAATCTGATGCGAGCAGTATGGCTGGTCCTCATTCCTATATCACCACTATTCTTCGACATGTTGTTGAGGATCCTGTCACGCTTCAAAACATCATGCAGAGAGAGATCAAACGTTTCATCACGCATCCTCGAAACAGGGCCCTCGACGCTCCAACTTACGTTCGCAATTGTAGTGCCATGGCCTTCCGTGATCCCAATATTTTCATTCAAGCTACTGACGATGTCTGTCAACTTTCCAATCCGTTCATGGCGCTTCAGAACATCAGTCCTAAAAAAGGCCTTGCTGACGGCGAAATTCCCATATCAAAGTCAACCGAAAAATTAAATGTAGATGCAGAGATGCAGGTCGATGAACATGCCCCTTCAACAAGCAGCCCCCAATTCTCCGAAAACCTTGAAGGAGTCATTCATTTCTTGATCAATGAATTGATGAAAATGGCGAAACTTGGTGCCGAGCAACTTATATCTGTGCCAAATGGTCCAACGCAGAACCCAACGCAATCCTCTTCTGTTGTGGCTGCGCCCGCTGCAGATTCTGCCTCCACTTCCATCAATATCGACCCAACTTCTCCGTCTTCTTCTGCGATACAAACTAACAGAGAAGCAGGCGACACGCAGGATACACTAGAAAGCTACAACAACTATGCGTATTCATGCTTCCTTATGCAAGCTCTTACAGAGCTGCTCTTTTCATACGATTCGTGCAAGTTTGCTTTCTTATCTTATTCGCCAAAGAAACGGACCCAAACTCCCTCGAAGGATTCCAAGTACAGAACCGCTGCTCTACAATTTTTCTTGTCAGACCTGGTATCATTTGGAACCATCAACTCTCAGCCTACTGCCGAAGCCAGAAGACGCATCATGCTCTGTAACTGGGCCATGTCTGTCGTGGTAGCTCTCTGTGTAGACACTTCTGCTGGGCACGATCTCAAAGACGTACCAGCCGATCTTGTCTCCGTTAGGAAGTTTGTCCTCGAGGCAATCAGCCGTTCTATCAAAGACCTTCCCCTTTCGGACAGTGTGGATTCTCGTTATGCACGTCTCCTGGCCTTGTCGGATCTGTGTTTCCGCCTGCTTACGGTGCGATTCAATGCTGGAGCGCGCAAGGCGCAAGAGGAAAGTCCTACACACATCGCGAAGGTCATGCTGGAGAAGAATTTTGTCGCAACTTTGACCACCGCTCTTGGAGACATTGACTTGAACTATCCTAACATTCGCACTGTTGTAACAGCTGTTCTCAAGCCTATGGAATATCTGTACGATATCATATCTTAAACCATAGTGTTCTTCTGTTGATCTTTCATATAGCACGAAAGTTGCCATTAAGATGAGCAGAGCATCCGGCAAGACAAAGGACTCGAGTGATGAGAAAGAGGAGAGTGTCGAATCTGACATGGGCTCGGAAAATGATGATGTGGGACAGGAGACTCGTGAAGAAACTCCAGATCTCTATCGGAATTCCTCCCTTGGAATGTATGTGCTATTCATGTTTCACCGGATGTGATTATTAATACTACTACTTGATCTAGGTACGGAGGTGTAAGTCTGACTTGAACCTCAACTGATTCTTGTCTTTTCTCACAAGTTCAATTCAGGAAATGGAGGATGTCCACTTCGGTGCCGAAGATAACATGGACGAAGATGAGGTTGGTGAAGATGAAGATGTCGAGATGGACTTTGCAGAAGGCACTGGCAGTGAAGATACATCGCGAACAGAAGACGAAGACGACGAGGACGAGATCGAAGAAGTTGACCCTGATACAGGCGAATCAGAGGGTGTGTGGCAAGACGACGACGACGACGAAGAGGATCTTGTCGAGAATGATGCAGAGCCGGAAGGTGACAATGGTGACGAAGATGAAGAAGACGATGACGACGACGACGACGACGACGAGCAAGCAAGAGAAGCGGTGATATGGACAGAGGTATTTCTTTCCCATCATCCCTTCAGACTAATATTGACCTTTGTTTATTCACAGGGTGATGCAACTCAGGAGCAAGAAGAGGGCGAGGACGAAGAAGTACTAGGAGGTCAGATATTTCTGTTCGTCTTTGAATGTATTTTGACAAGCTTCCAGCTACAGCTCCTGTTGTTCGTGACGAGCAAGACGATGACGCAGAATGGATGTCGGATGAAGATAAGTAAGTTGGATCACGTTTCTTCGACCTATGTGATCTTATTACTATTATCCCTAGTTATGTCGGTGAACTAGGCGTATTAGAAGCACGAGACACCGTGCCTCAGTTCTCCTCCATTTTCGGAATTGGCAACCCTTTCTTCGAATCTGCAGATGACAACCCTAGAGGCGTGCACCAATTTATCTGGACCGGCGGTGGACGAAGAGGTAAGATTAATGTCTTTTATTTATATACATATGTATCATTCTAAATAACTCGTCAGCTACCGAAGAAACAGATGTGTTTGGTCGATCTGGAAATGTGCCGTCTGCTCCTGAAGCCACGACGCATCCATTACTTTTGGACACGTCTGCACAGCGTCCAAGTTCTTCTCGACTTCCTCGTCGTCTTCACCGTAATCTTCTTGCAGATGTGCCATCCGGAGATCTCTTGGCAACTCTCGAGCACCTGATGGAAAGCAACACGGCTGCTCAATTTCTGCAAAATATCTTGAGTCACTTGCGCACAGGGCCCGGCGGTGACGCTCTCCATCTGGACGTCCCTCCAGGTACCTTGGTGCAAATGGATCAATCAGTCCTCAACAATCCTCATAGAAGGGGTCATATATCTGCAGCTATCCGTGTCGAACGAGCCGGTCGTCCTGGCGATCCTCGTCGAGATGAACGTGACTTCAATCCCCTGGGAACTATACAAAGGTGGTCAGAGGAGTCAAAGATTTTGCATGGAAAATATGCTCCTGAGCGACTAGCTAAAATGACAGATCATGTCGTATTACGACTTCTACCCGCCGCCATACAGGCAGAGAAAGAGGCAAAGATGGCTCGAGCAGAAGCAGAAGCCAGGGCGGAGGCAGAGGCGAAAGCAGAGGCAGAGGCGAAAGCTTTGGAAGAAGTAAATGAAAGAGAAATAGAGGACTCTAAACCTGCGGATGAGCAAGAGGTTGCTATTGAGCCACCCCATGCGGAAACATCAGGACAGCCTCATTCTGCTGCTCAGGACACGGACGCCGAAATGGCAGACATCCCTTCAGTGTTATCATCGGTGCCGCCGGACAAGGATTCGTCATCTGCTAGCGCGCCTCAAGCTACTGAAGAAGAAGGATCTGAAGCACAAAATGAGCTTGCAGAGACGACCGCCGAGCGAGTGACTATTTTGATCCATGGCAGTCCCGTGGACATCACAGATACCGGTATCGACCCGACATTTTTGGCAGCACTGCCAGACGACATGCGCGAAGAGGTGATAAATCAACATGTTCGAGATCAGCGTGCTGCTCGCGTTGAGCGACCTGCAGATTCGCAAATCAGCTCAGAATTTCTCGATGCCTTGCCTCCTGATATTCGTGCAGAAATTCTACAGCAAGAGCGCGCCGAACAAGCTCGCAGACGTGTAGAGGATTCAAATCAAGCTGGAAATACGGTCGCACCAGCGGAAATTGACAATGCTGATTTCATTGCAAGTCTTGACCCACAACTTCGCGAAGTAGTGCTTCTCGATCAAGACGACGGTTTCATCCGAACCTTACCCTCTCATATGATAGCTGAGGCTCAAGGATATCGAGAAGGCTCTCATCGTCACCATCGTCACAGGGCAAACATACCTCCGACCCGTACTCCAACGTCCATCCCGCGCCCCGTGTATGTGGCTCGCGATGCAATTCAGTTACTAGACAAAAGCGGTATTGCTGTCCTTGTTCGACTTCTATTCTTCCCTCAGGTCTTGAAGAAGAATATCTTGTTGAAGGTCCTTTTGCACCTGTGCGAAAACTCCAAAACTCGAACCGAACTATTCAATATGCTCCTATCTATTCTCCAAGATGGCAGTGGTGATTTGGCAGCGATGGACAAGTGCTTTTCTCACATGTCGTTCCGTAACACAAAGCCTCATTCCCAGAGCTCAAAAGTATCTAGCAAACAGAAGGCCGTTTCTGACTACCCCAACGGTCTCTCACTTCCTAATGACATTGTTCCCGAACTTCGAGCTCGGCGATGTCTTGAAGCCTTGACTTTTATTGTCAGCTCGAACGAACTCTCTTCCCTTTTCTTTTTAACCGAGCACGAACTTCCTGTTGGTTTACGAAAGGCAGCGTCTAAAAAGGGGAAAGGCAAAGAGAAACAATCATCTCCCACACATTACCCTATCGTGCTTTTGCTTTCCCTGCTAGAACGGGAGTCCCTTTTGAAGACCTCTTCCATCATGGAATCTGTTGTTGGCCTCCTGGCTTCCGTCACCCGTCCTTTGACATCTTTAAAAGATGCGAAGAAGAATCAGGAGCAACCGAGCAGGTCTACAAACCAAACTGCGGAAGAGACCTCATCCTTGAATTCCCCGACAGCAATGACAACTGATGAACCTCCTGCCAATGTTCCTGGTAGGTGCTACGAGTCATATTTTGATACTTTTATTCATTATTATAAGCTCAACCCATTTCGCTTATTGCTACAGAAGAAGCCAAGCCTGACGAGGCCACGGAGGGTGCTGGAGAAAAAGTTTTGCTAGCACATCCACCTCAAATTCCTCAACCAGTCCTACGTTCGATCGTCAACATTTTGACCGTAGGAGAATGCTCGGGACGTACCTTTCAACAGACACTAGCTCTCATCCAACACATATCGTACATACCTGACGCACAGGACGTTATTGCTCAAGAGTTGAAGTCGAGGGCACAAGAATTTGGACAGACAATCTACTCGGATCTGGACAAGCTTGCTCTGGCACTTCAAAATTCCCAAAACGATGCATTTGCCGGCTCTATTGCTTCAAAATTCTCCTCCGCATCTTCTGACCAGGCCAAATTACTCAGAGTGCTGAAAACGATAGATTACATGTATTCTTCCAAATCTCCAGCTCCCAAATCACTGTCCGACGAAGGTGCACAACAAATCCAAAGCATCTACGAAACTTTCAAATTCTCCCAATTATGGCGCAGATTGGGTGATTGTTTGACGTGGATCGAAAAGCCCGAACTGGACCATATCGCGACTGTCTTGCTACCACTGATCGAATGTCTCATGGTGGTATGCAAGTATGTGGGTTCGAAGTCAGCGTATACGATCGCGGCTCGTGCTGCTCGTGCTTCAGCATCTCCCAAGTCTCCGACAACGGCCACGGAGTCGATGGACGATCTTTTCGTTTCATTTACCG
Organism: Sarcodon aspratus; assembly: GCA_003313825.1. NCBI lineage: Eukaryota > Fungi > Basidiomycota > Agaricomycetes > Thelephorales > Thelephoraceae > Sarcodon > Sarcodon aspratus. The sequence goes on from QLOR01000203.1 coordinate 59,075, forward strand.
ACACGCATCGTAAAATCTTGAATGTCATGGTTCGCAACAATCCATCCCTTATGAGCGGTTCGTTTTCACTTCTCGTCCATAACCCACGAGTACTGGACTTCGACAACAAACGTAATTACTTCAATCAGCAATTGCATCGACGTCCACACGCAAGAGAGCATCATGCAACCTTACAGCTAAATGTTCGTAGACAACGGGTGTTTGAAGACAGTTTCCAGTATTTGCAGCGCAAAACTGGTGACCAAATCAAACATGGAAAACTGAGCATTCGATTTTATGACGAGGAGGGAGTTGATGCAGGAGGTGTAACACGCGAATGGTTCCAAATCTTGGCCAGACAGATGTTCAATCCGAACTATGCTTTGTTCCAGCCTTGTGCTGCAGATAGGCTCACTTATCAACCCAACCGGGCATCCGCTGTGAATCCAGAGCACTTATCATTCTTCAAGTTCGTCGGACGTGTCATTGGCAAGGCCATCTATGACGGTCGCTTATTGGATGCTTATTTCGCGAGGAGCTTGTACAGACAGCTGTTGGGTAAGCCAGTCGACTATCGTGATGTCGAATGGATCGACCCAGAGTACTATAATTCGCTGTGTTGGATTCTTGAGAATGATCCAAGTCCACTGGAGTTGATGTTCAGTGTCGAAACGGATGAGGTCTGTGCCTTTTTTTTTCTCAAATGCCCTTCCTTTTTGACACCATTCACAGTTTGGTGTTACCAAGATCGTTTCACTGAAAGATAACGGAGAGAAGATCCCCGTGACGCTCGAGAATAGGAAAGAGTTTGTCCAGTTGTCTGCTCAATATCGATTATACTCGTCCATCAAAGAGCAAATCGAGTCACTTCTGGGTGGCTTCTACGAGATCATTCCTAAAGATTTGATTTCAATTGTACGTCTGACGTATATCAGACGACAAGTCACAGAATTAACTTATAATCATCTAGTTCAATGAACAAGAAGTGGAACTCCTTATCTCGGGGACACCAGACATAGATGTGGATGAATGGCGAGCGGCCACAGATTATAATGGATACTCTAGCTCGGATCCTGTTATTGTGTGGTGGTGGCGTGCACTCAAGTCGTTCAACAGAGAAGAGAGGGCCAAGGTATTGAGTTTCGCTACTGGAACTTCTCGCGTGCCTCTTGGTGGATTCGTAGAGCTGCAGGGGGTGCAGGGGGTACAGAGATTTTCTATACACAGAGCCTACGGTGACCCAGATAGACTACCACAGGCCCATACATGTGAGTGCCATAGGATATGTTTAGGCGTGCGTCGGCTAATATTGACGTTACCAGGCTTCAACCAAATTGACCTGCCACAGTATTCATCGTATGAAATGCTTCGACAGCAGCTATTGCTTGCCATTAATGAAGGAGGAGAAGGATTTGGGTTCGCCTAATGACGGATGTTTTGCAAAATAATGAGGGTTTAATCAGCTATGTACTTGATAGACATTTGCATCGTCATTGTATACAGAAGACACAACATTATAATAATTGTATCTCGAGCAAACCGGTTCGAAAGCGAAATGAATGCGCGTGAAACTATCTACGATTTGAATTTGTCCGATAGAGTTCACCTCTCTCTCCCCATAGGCATACTAGACGTAAATGAAGTTAGGCATGCAGTGATCCATGTGTTATTACCTTGTCCAAAGTTTGCTAGCGCTAGGGACCACGGGGGTCCTATGGGGACGCGGGGCATCGGAAATTCAACAAGTTGAGGGGTAAATGATTCTTGCGCATTAGACTCTTGTTTTCCTTAGCCACAGCGTTCAACACATTCTGGAGCTCGAGAAACTTGAGCACTACTAATCGAATAACTTCTGCACACTAGATTTAATTTTCCCCAAGGAAAACTTCCGGGGCTTCAAGTGTGTTAAACGTTATGTAAACCGTTGATAAAACGTAAAAATCAACTAACACTCAATCGAAGTTGTCAAGTTACTGGTGCCGAGACTTGCTAAACTGGCCTCCGAAGAGCAGTACTTATGCTCTCCCATGTTATTCGGCGGCAGGTGTTACTTTGGAAACTTGAGACCTCTTGTGAGCATCCGGTGCGCACCGGGTTTTGGACTGCTTGGTTTCAAGTTCGCGCCGCGCGGCGCGCTATCTGGCAGAAATCGGGATTAAGCTCGTTTCATCATCGTAGATCTTCCTCGATTCGTCGGTCCCGGCGGGCTCGGTATTCCGCCTGAAAAAGTTGCCGCCGGTGTTTTTCAGCGCTGCTGATTATAACAGCTAACTTTGGAATTGTTGACACTGTGGAGAGGACAGAGCGATTCAAATTAGGATTCAGCCTGTGATACAGGCTCGGAGCAGGCTTGGACGATTATCATGAGTGTACTAAGGGCCCAGGCTACTCACCAAAACATTATTTTCAGTAATAGAACCGAGTCCAGGTCCGATTTTTTTCCACGAGTAACATGCCACAAATGGAAAGTCATACCATGTTTGCATTCCCGGTTAACGATCCGAAATATTCACAATCTCCGCGGATCGTTCCAAATTCGACCAGTTCACATCGAGACCACCTTTGTCCGTATGGATTTATACCCAATGCCTTTCAGCATGGAGCCCCCCCGCCCAACAACTTCCATCTGCTCCAATGCACAGCCCTTACACAACCACTTTCAGGGCAGGGGATGTTCCTCGATATCTTCCCGAGGCCCCCTTGACGCCCGTACCTTCTCTAGCCGAAAGCGCTGAGGACGCCCTGGAATACGATTCTTGCCATCCAAGTCAAAGTAACTTTGACTTGCCCTTACCTGACTTTCTGTGGCCCAATCCACCTTCCTGGTCAGGATCACACGCGCAAGATGTGTTCTCAAATGGCGACCAAACGGAAGCGATGAGCAACCGTATGGGCATTCACCCACCAGTTAAAAGGCTCCAAGGTCGACTGGGAGGCAGGTTAGACTCTACTTCAATGCCAGATTTGAAGCTAGCCCCCAAGCGTCGTGTTGACGTCGCTGCACATCATCTGCACCCTATGACAACCTCTCGGTCTTCAGATCCCGTTCGAGTTCAGGACCCAGTTCGTGGTCGTAGCATACTTCATCGCAGCCCAGATTCTTTCGAGGCATCAGATTCACCGGTTTTCTTGCAATATGAAACCAATTTCCCTCTTCCTCTCGATTTTGTCTCCGCTCGCAAGTCACGTTTAGCACCAGTAGAACGCCATTCGGACACTCTAGGCCATGTACACTCTATCTCCCGTCGCCGACCTCAAAAATCCCCTGATGAAACCGATACAATCATTTATGCCACTGAAATGCAGCGTCCACCTCCACTAGATTTCTACTATCCGCCTTCTAGTCGTGTCTTTCACCCTCCGCTCGTCGTCCCAGTCAGCCCATCTCAACACAGCCCAACTACCAGCACTAGCAGCACATACACGCCCAGCACGTTTTTGGATCCAGTAGGACCACCTACAGGCAATTCTACTGTAAGGAGATCCTTCATCCCATAGGCTTTATGTTCTGATGATGTTCAGGCTTACGCTAAAAAACGCTCTCGGCCCCGCTATCCATTAAGCCACAAGGTCGGGCATCACACGGCTGAAAATTACAAAAAGATGGAACTCGGCAAGAGATCTTTCATGGACATGACACTCGAACGTCAAGAGAAAACTGCATCAAATATAATGCGCTCGATATTCTCTATGCTGGTCAGAAAGCTGACCAGAAGGAAACCTTCGGAGGGTGTTGCAAATCGTTGACTCGCATAAATTCTTTGATTCATTCCTTATAAATTTCCCCCCATGTTTTTTTCACTCCATCCGCTCTGATATTGTCACACTAATAAACTATTGTTGTTGATGTAGCCCCGCGGATCTTATGTTCAGCTAGTGCCAATTCTCACCTCTTTGTAGTCATAATCACGCTGTATCGTCATAGGAAAATTAGTACACAATCTATGTAATTTTGTGGTTATTAGTTGAGTCAGTTCAAACCTGAGAGGTTTTTTCTCATTTCATAAGGACGATTGGCTTGAGATTTTAACAGTGCCAAACAACGTGGCGGCGGGCGCCTGGGGTTCCGAACCGCTGGTTGTATTCAGCTTTTCTTTCGCGTTGATGGCTTCCGTCAAGAATAAGCTGAAGCTAGCTCGAGATGCGATTGGCAAAAAGGACTATGAAACCGCGAGGACTGCCAGCCTTGCAGTCCTAGAAAGTGATCCAGTCAATTACAATGCGTACGGTTCACTCCTATTGAATTTGCTGCTGTTTGACCTATCCACCCGCACGTCACCATCTAGTAATGTATTTCATGGGCTGGCACTGTTAGAACTTGACGAAAAGATCGAAAGCGAGCAAGTAATCTTATCCGACATTCCCTTCGCACAGTTGCAGCAATTAACCTGTATGTTATCTCAAGGCATATCGGAGAGCTATCGAGTTGAATCCGGATCTATCTCTTGCATGGCAGGTGCTCAGTCCGCATTTTGTGCGTCCCTATGACTTTGTTTACTTTTATGTGCTTGGGAAAGGGTATCGCAAAGTTATATGAGCAGACCGGGCAGTGGGATAAATATGCAGAGGCATTAGAACAATTGATGAAGTTGTTCGCCGCATCGTGCGTACTTCTCCCGTGGCTAAGGGGTTTTTTTTTGGACTGGTCAGTAATGTTAACAGCGATGATGCAACCAAATGTGCAGAGAATTTGCAGAAATATATTGAGATCAGAAGACGAGGGCCGTCTAAACTTCTGGTAAGATTTCATTGTCGCTGATGATACTTTGTTTATTGATTTCGTCCAGCTCGTAGATGCTCTCTCACTGCTCTTACCTCAATCAGACCTGTACCCTGCGTTGTCTGGCCTCCCGCTTCCAGATCCAACGAATCCGACTTCTAATTCGACCTTTTTCACGCAATCCGCCATACAGAACAGTTTACCGATTCTGGAAGAGATTGTTTCACTTCTTGAAAAGGAAGAGGAAGAGGCTTTCTCCCAGGGAGTTGAGAAGCAAAGGACAAGGCTCAATGCGCCTCCGCTGGACATTATTAAACAAGATGTCGGTCGCGGAATATGGACGAAATCTCCTGTACGTCTTGATTATCCCTGTTTTTCCCGAATCAGATGCTACTCTTATGTCTCCTCAGCTACCTGAATATTACAACGAAATCCTCAATCATTTCAATGCTTCGGACGAGCTACGAAGAGAAACAGAGTCAAAGTTGTTTCATCATAAGCAACGATATTTATACTCCCTTTCGCCGAGTGGCGATTCCGCTCAGACGAAGGTTAAACTTGCAGATGAATTGGATGAATTGGTCGACGGAATTATCCTTTTGCGTATCCCTAACGAATCGGTGTGGACGTTCTACCTTGAAGGTCAAGATTGTCAGTCCATTGGTAAGTTGAAGGACGTATGTATTCTTGATAAGTTTCCCTGACACATATGATTTGAAGATGAATACAACTTTTCTCACCTAAGGACTTTTATAAGCCTGTTTCCGGATTCTGCTTTGTCGAAGATGCTGAACGGATATTTCAACTACACCAACATCCCAATAATGGACGAAGACGAGCATGATTCATCTAATGATGTCGACTCAAGGAACGACGAGGTGGATTCCGGCGACTCGTCTGATCTGATGCTGGTACGCCATATATTCGTAACAAAATTCCCAGGGGCTCAACAATCACTAGGATGCATTTAAAAGTCTACAGGATTCCGTCCTGTCCCATCGGATTTTCACGGAAATATATGCCACCGATCTTGACTACGAAAATGTGATCAAATTCGCCGAAAGTGGCCTGGAACTTGTTCGTAGAGCCGAGGCGGACAGAGGAAGAAAATTCAACCGGTACCCGATTTGCATTCGAGCACGATTCGTCGAATTTACGCGTTCTCTCTAGAACAAGAAAGGCATTCGAACTTGCCTTGAGTACTTCTCTGGTCCATTACTACCCTCCAAGACACCACCCACGTGCACTTCGGACAATAGACGACATTCTATCCGAAGACCCCGATAATGTCCCTTGTTTGATGGGTCGTGCATTCATATTGCAACATTCTCGGCGATGGTCACAGGCGGAAGTTTTGTTCCTGAAGGTCCACAACTTACTCCCACAAGACATTAATGAAGGGTTACGCGCTGAAGAAGAACATGCTTGGTGCCTTGCCCAGTGCGACGATCTTGTAGCTGCCTCTACAGAATTGCAAGACGTTTTGAATACATTAGACGCACTTGATGGTAGAGACGATGACCGTGCTCGTTGTTGGTGGAGACTTGGAAAGTGTTTCTGGGACATGGGAGGTTTGTGTAGTCATTTTTTCCAGCTCGCGTGTTCATCTTTTGAGCGACCTTTACCGACAGATGAAACAAAGGAAAAGGCATACAAAAATTACATCGCTTCATTAAAATGCTCTTCTTCATTTGCACCCGCTTTCACTTCGTTGGGTATATATTATGCAGAGTTTGTATCTCCGCCAGACCCTAATCGAGCGTCCAAATGCTTTCAAAAAGCTTTTGAGCTCGACGCGCGAGAAGTAGAGTCCGCGAGAAGACTGGCAGAAGGCTTTGCTGAGGAACACGAGTGGGAGCTTGTAGATGTTGTCGCAAAACGTGCTATCGAGGGCGAGGGCGGAGTGTCAGGAGGTGGGGTAGATCAACAAACCGCGACTTCTAAATTTTTGCCTGTAAATTCCTGGGCGTGGAAGGCTGTTGGCGTTGTTGAACTGGTGAGATGAACCTGCCTATTTAATCATTGATCTTTAAGCCTCTTATGCTCCTTCGTTTTCTCAGACTCGCCGCAATTATGCTGCTGCTATTCAGGCTTTCCAAATTGCTCTTAGAGGAGAGCCAGAAGACCAACTCTCGTGGATTCGATTAGGCGAAGCATACAGCAAAGCCGGTCGTTACGCAGCTGCTGTGAAAGCGCTCGGACGAGCTCGAGAACTGCAGCCTGACAATTGGATGTGCCTATACTTAATCGGAGAGGTTCAATGTCAGACTGGCCAGTTCAAAGAAGCGATTGCTTCTTATGAATCCATATTAGTTGAACGACCTCTGGAATTGGGGGTTCTACTATCTCTCGCTTATGCACATTTCTGTCTTGGGCGTGAAGAGGCTGTCACAGGTTTTGGCTCACGCGCGGAGGTGTCACTTCTTGGCTCTATCGAAACCGCATTAAGTGCCGTTGATTCCAGCCCCGGTTTTCGTAGGGTGGCGTGGAAGATAATCGCGGATTCCCTCTATCACCTTTCCGATATCTCTTCGTTCACAGATGATGTTCAGGTCCAGAACATCCTGATCAAGGTGCAACAACTGTGCAGCACGGTATCATCTTCCAAGCGGCTTTCTGAATTACCTCTGTTTCCGCTTGAACCTCGGCATTCTACCTCGGGTATCAAGGTTCTTAACTTTTCTGTGGCTGCTTATGACTATATGATTTCACTCGGAGTCCATGACGACAAGGCAAAAGCGAGTTCGTTGTTCGATTTGGGGACAGCGCTGCAAGCTTGGGGAAAACGGAATAACACTAATGAACATCGAAAAATGGCGCAAGATCAGGCAATTCAATGCTTTAAAGAAGCCGTCCTTGCCGATCCTGGTGATGAACTCCATTGGGCAGCTTTGGGAAATGTGTATTTCGAAACAAATGCGAAAAGTGCACAGCATGCATACGTCAAAGCTCTGGAAATAAATTCAAAAGTCAGACAGGTTAACACCTCTGGTATTTTTTGCTAATGCTTCTTTAGAATGTAGAGACTTGGGCAAACTTAGGCCTTCTTTACTTGCATTATGAGGATCTTGAACTTGCGAATCAGGCTTTCTATAGAGCACAGACTCTTGACCCTGATTACCCTCTAACTTGGATAGGGCAGGGCCTGGTCGCAAGCTCGAATGGTAATGAGGTCGAGGCTGAGAGCCTGTTCGAGCACGCTGTCGGTCTTAGTTCTACAGTTGTAGGTTTTCACACCATGAGTTTTTTTCCCCTTTGGATAACAGTACGATATATAGCCAGAAGCAGATGTCGAATATGCAACAAGATTATTCTTCCGTCTCGCGAGTTTGCCGCAGCATAGAACTACATCCTCAGCTTCTTCACTCTTGCCCGCATTTTTCGTGCTTGACCGATATTGCAAGGAGAAGCCGGAAGATGCGTCTACCCTTCATCTATTCGGCCTCGTTTGTGAACGAGTTGGTCATTATGAGTTGGCGGTCCAGTTGGTCGAACGCACCATTGCAATATTAGAGGCTGCATACGAAGAAAGCGAGGATCCTGCGATCGAGCGCCAATTTTCGATATCGAACACGAATCTCGCCCGGCTACGATTGGCGACTGGGGCTTACGAAGGTGCTCTTGAGTCGTTCGAGAGCGCTCTTGGGTTACTTGGAGACGATGATACACAAGCTTCAGACATCTTAAGGACTCAATGCTATTTTGGGTCTGGTTTGGCACACTTCAAGTTGGGCGCTTTGGAGGATGCGATGATATCATTTGAAACGGCTTTAGAGTCTGCTCAAGAGAATTCTGTCATAAAGGGACATGTGACGGTGTTGCTCGCTCAGACATTGTGGGCTATCCACACTAATGAAGCACGAGAGTCTGCCAAGTCCCATCTATTGCAATGGTTTGTGCATCTCTGCTGGATCGATCGTTTTTTCTTAAAAAATGTTTTCAGCATTGCTTCTGACCCGGAAAATTTGGAGGCTATCAATGCACTCGCTGGGATGGGAATCGTGACCTCAGACGAGAATCTTGTAGATGCTGCTTTATCTGAAATATCGTCTCTTCCATTACATCAGAGGCATGAAATGGATCCACGCCGTGACGTAGTCAGCCTTGTTGTGAAACATCATCTCGGCCAGGTTGGTTTATCAAGATGGTCATTTGCTTCTATGCACTCAATAACATGCTTCTTTTACCAGGGCGACCCGGTCGCAGCCCTGTTTGAGGCCCAACGAGCCGTGTTTTCTGAGCCGGCATGCTCCGAATTGCGGGACAACGTTGCGTCGTTGGCAATACAAGACGGACGGTTTAGCTCCGCACTTGCAATTTTATCTCGGGAAGCGACATTGCTAGAAAATGCTTCTGGAGTTTCGAGGTCTCTTGGATTGCGTGCCGCGGCGGAGTGCATCGGAGGAGGGAGTGGACCCGAGGCAGTGAGGCTTGCGCAGAAAGCTATCATGCTTCACCCAGCCGATCCTCGCAATTGGCGGATCTTGGCGTTCGTTCGGTGCTTTGTCACTTCCGAGTAGATACTGTGTGATCAGGAAATTTGTTCTCTGCTGGCGGAGCGGATGAGTCGATCTTTCCTGCCAGGCGGTTGTTTGAGAGAACTTTGGGTCACGCGGTATTATGTGGTAGGGGCAAGGTTGCGCGTTCGAGATCGCACGATAGCCTTCAGTATCTCAGCCGGCCCCGGCCCGGTGATCGATTGCTGGCGAAACTGTTTGCTGAAGACTGGATACGTAGTGGTAGGTACTACTTGTATTGCCTTGGTATCATAACAAATTGTAATTGTCTCCTATGCTCTGTGAGCTACACGTCGTCAATCGATTTTGGGTGTCTCCTTGTGGGGTCTAGCGTTCGAAGGATACCATAGTGGCACTACTCGCACCTGATTTAAAATTATAGAACACGCTCCCATGTGCTTATGACAAACGTAGTCTTGGGTCGGTTACACGAAATTACAAATTATCTCAAAAAGTTACACGCCACCAATCGATGTTGAGCGTTTCTCTAGTAGAAACTAGGGCTGCTTATGTACTATCTTCATTCTTGCGAGACTCGGGAAGGAGTCCGACACCTGTTTTTTTTTCCAAAAAGATTTCACGCACTTGTGATAATACCAAGGCAGGCTGCCGAATAGGCTATACACAGCAAGTATCCCACAAATCTCACTGATGGGACACCACCGCCCAGTGGGACAGTCGGCTTTTTTTGCCTTCCTCGCGCTCTATACTGCCTCGGAATTAATGTATATATGTTTATTGAGTATCAACCTACCTTCATTGAAGCCCTTGTCCCAAAATTATATATATTCACGAGTGCAAGTCCGAAATACTTGTCAAAAATCCACAAAACAAGGCCCCCCCAGAACCAAAAGACCGTTTTTTTTTAAGATTCATATTCTAATACAGAATTAAAAAGGCCGGTATCAACAGCCTGATTATGATTTTGATTTCAGCTGGTAGATGATGTTCTTAAGCCACCGGGACGTAGAACCTTTCTGAGTGTCACATCACGTATCCAAAAACGGATGATGGAAACTCGGCAACGCGGTCAATGGTGATCGATAAGATTAGCACCTCCCAGATTTGGTATTATCTCCTGTGATGTGACTGACGTGCCCCACTGTCGGACCGGGTTTTATACTTACCACCGTACTTGATAGTGTTATTCAAACCCGATCTATGACGAGTAAGAAATATACATTTGTTTGTTTCTACATCGCACCTGCCAAACAAACACTAGATACACAAAAAAACTACATACGTTTCCAGGGGGGAAGGGTCCAAGGGGAGTAGAGAACCGTCATCTATATACGATAATACAACAAATCAAGAGGACCAACTTCGGTGCCACAAAAACAGGGCTACCACTGGCCAGGGGAGGATATTGGTCAAAAGACTGCCTTATGGGCACAAAATGTTACACGCAAAACGAGCGAGATAGAGGAGTGAAGGAGAGTTTTGAGACTGACGATTCGTTGACGGAAATAGATATGAAGGGACTGGGAGTAGACATGATATTGTCGTGATGAGCGCATAGGGTATCAGGCTCGGGTATAGAATGGGAACCGAAGAAAGAAAAATAAATCAATGTCCGTTGAACAGAAAAGGAACATCACTATAAGTTACATTCGCCTGGATAGGACGAGGTCGTTGAGAGGTCTGATGATCATCGTCCACATAAGACAGGGACACCTCGGAGTTTGATGCCTCCTTCTTGTATCCATTCTCCATCTCTGATGGCCGCCTCCTCGTACCCATTTTGCTTGGGTGGCTTCGCCCTTGCTCTTTCGTCTTCGTTGACGGCAGGAATTTCTCCATGTTTCGTGAGATGATGCCAGTATAAAACTTCTCCCGGTCTCATTTTGAGAAGAGTAGGCGTCGGAGATCGGAAGGGGACGTTGACATTTGTGAACTGGCTATGGGAAAGTGAGGAGAAGGCTCTAGAGGGTAGTAGGGGAGGGGAAGCAGATGGTGATCGGCCAAGTGTCGGCGAACCTGGTGGAGAGGAAGCTCTACTGCTCGCGTCAACCGAGAAATCGAATCTTCGTTCTTCATTATTCGTATCGGCGGGAGGCGTTGGCAGATAATCGGAATCTTGTGTCTGATGAGGCGGGGAATTGCTTGCGGAGAGATTGAAGGGAGGCAGCGAGACAGGGATATGGACTGGATAACCTGTACTTGGATACACATGTGGAGGAGGTGGACATGAGGGAGGTGAGGGGTGATAGGGCAGAATACCAGGCTCCCCAGCTATGTAATGTCTTTCACTAGCCGATATTTCGGACGAATGAAAGACAAATCTATGTCCGTTTGTAGCACGATTACTAGCGGACATCGAGGAAGTACAGCGTTGACACTTGATTAAAATTACGAGAGTAAAAGATCCAGCCCATAGTAAACTTTGACAAAGGCAGCTTACCGGGATAACAATCATGTAACCGACAATATTCCCACAGCCGTGACAACAAAGAGTTTGTGTGAGACATTCACACGTTCGGATGGAGTCCCCAGACTGTGAAGGTGGAGGAGGGGGACGTGACGCCTCAGGGGTCGAAGAGTAGGCTGAACAGTTTGCCGGGAGGGCATCGGTAGAATAAAGAGGTACGTTCGGACGTAACAGAAGAACAGCCTTGGGACTCAAAGTCAATTGGAAGATCGGAAACCAAGTCTGAGATTTTGCGGCGCACCTTCATGCCACGGTTTGTGAAGAAGGTTTGGCATGATTTGCAGTCTAATATCCAAACCTTATGCGCTAAACTCGGGGGCGGAGGGGGTAGCTGGATAGATTGTGAAGGGTGAAATACTTGAGGAGGAGGATGCCTGATGACATTCTGGTGCATCTGAGGGTGTCTGTTATAAACCGAGTCGTAGTGAACGTAGTGATGAGAGCGGACGAGATTTTGATGGCTTTCATAAAACGAGGGATCGTTGTGAACATAAAAAGAGTGGGGCGGGGGACTGAGCGCAGGCATCGTGCAAACCCTCCTAGGATTAGACCGGGATGTCTGCTGTCCTCACTAGGAGGTGATGGCAGCAGCTTTAAACCAAGTTGTTGGAAGACACGTGTCACACCAGGGTCACAGTGACCCATGTGCTCAACGTTAAGACATCTCACATGCGACGCGTATATTCATATACTTATCAGAAAGCGAAGGACCAAGTCTGGCATCATCGCAGATGCTCAGCGCCCCGTGGGTGAACTACAGGCGAGTCGCTGAGCCTCAGCAACAGACAGGAACAGCTCAAATTTATTGTGATGAGGCAGAATCCCTGTAGTAGTTATTCGCAAGTCAACAGAATTTCTATAGTGATCTCAGCAGTCGTCCGGCGGCCGGTACGATTCAGGAGTAAGTAATGGGGATACTACTCGCAATCATACACCTAGGCCGCAACCATCAGTTCCGCCTATCAGAGAGATCATCCGGAGCGTGGTTTCATTAATTTGCACCGCTAGACGATCATATATCCCTCCCTTTGACAATCATGAGGGCCATTCGATGATTTCGATTACAGTACTGAGTACCCAGCATCACCGTGCCCGAACCTTCTCCCCGAGGTACCAAGGAAGGAAGCTCTGGCGCTGGCCAGATCCCGCAGTGCATCTAAATCTGCGACTGGAAACATACATTCAGCCCAGCTTGGCAGGAGATGCTATACGGTAGTACACAAATTGTCACTCCGAAGTCAGCGCAAACACTGCCCATATTTGGATGTTTGTGTATGTTATGCAAAGCCTTTGACGAAGCACGTGTCTCGACGTCTCTATCTTTGTCCACTGGTTTCATGCCCTCTTCAAGCCACACCCAGTCGCACACAATTCACGCTAAAAAGAAACGAGCCAAGAAAGATGAAATTAAGGAGATCGTTTTCGATGATGATGCTCGCCGGTAAATTTTCCATCATTCAATCCTTTGTGATCGGGGATAACCTGGGCGAGCAGGGAGTTCCTGACTGGCTTCCGGAAGCGAAAGCTACAAAGAAATGAAGATAAGAAGAGTAAAAGGGCTGAAAGGGAGAAAAAAGAGCGATTAGAGACCAGACGGCAGGTGAGTTCCTTCCTAACGTTGCCGTCACTAGTCTTTTAATTCTGATCGGTCATTTGTCCGATTGATCTCAGCACCGACAATTGTTGGCAGAGCGTGCTGCTCAGAACGCTGCGGAAGTGGAGGCTGCTTACGGTGGGCGAATTGATGGACTGGAAGACGATGCAGAAGACTGGCAGGGTATTTCCAGAGATGAAAAAGACAGGGAAGAAGAATACGAGGACGAAGAACAACTTGCTACGGTCACCATCGTCGAGGACTTTGATCCTACCGAATTGATACATGGACCTCCTCCAGAACTACAACCAGGGCAACCGCTAATGCCGAAATCTATTCCCTCTGGAACCAAACTAAAACGTCCATCCTCCACTCCATCAACAAAAAACCTTTCAAATAAAAGAACTTTCAAGAAGATTCATTACGAAACCAAAGCTGCCAGGTCGGCGGAAAAAAAGAAACAACGGAACAGAAAACTGGAAAAGGCCGCGCACGCGAGAGGAAAGGGTAACGGAAGGTTCAAGGCAAAAGGGATGAAAAAATCGTAATGTGACATCACACCGACCTCCACTTACCGATAGCCAAATACACAAGACAATCCCTTCTACACTGTACACTCCCCAGATGCACGAAATTAGTTGTCGATGACGTGATGTTTTCCCCCTTATTCATCAACTTCATCGCTAAACAAGTTAGCGACCATCACTCCCCGAGGCCGAGTTACTGTCGTCGGCGTATTTAAACAGCTCATACCAGTTCAGATCCGCGCTTGTCTACAACGGCAGATGGGAATGCTACGTCTACTTTCTTACTTATTAGCGGCTCCCACCACCGGCTCGACCCCGTCAGTTTCGAGGGACCCGACGATCCGGTGTGGCAGGTTGTATCAAGCTCATATGGACGTGCGAGATAGCAGCACAGAAAACCCAGGCGTTTCGATTGGTGAGCTGAGAAGTCAGTGTATCAAATTATCTGCACTATTAAATCTCTTGTGCGCTTCTATTTCTGCTTTGATCATTTTGGATTCGAGATGAATTTTCAGAAAACAACTGATGATAGTCGAGTACATGGACTAATCTGCAAGCTCATTAGCTTTTACCCTTTCTTTACATACCGAATTACAACTTATCCCTTACTATCCACTTTCAGGTATGCGATAGAGAAGACTGTATTCAATCGATCTCCTCGTAGAGTGGGAGTCCCAAAGCCTCTCGTCTCGTAGGAGCCGCCGGGTCAAAGAACGGTTTCTCCGCCAACGCAGTAACACGAGTTCCATGACGAGGATCGAGATTTTCGTAATCCCAGGTCGCGTTGTGTTGAGTGATACGATTATCCCATAATGCGGACTACACCCCATGAATTTTTAGAACATGCAAGCTCTTGTTGTTTAAATAGGGAACGCACCGTCCTCGGAGTCCACTTGAAACGAACCTGGATATCGACATTCCTGTCATAAATGTCGAAGAGGTAGCCCAAGATGAGATCTGAATTTCTCGTAAGTAGTGTCAGCAAAGACGGTAGTGAGCGAATTATACCGCTTTCAGCCTTGTCCAAGCCTATGATGCGAACGGTCATAGATCTGTTCACAAACAAGCTCTTCCACCCAGTGGCAGGGTGAACCCTGACAATGGGGTGGACACGTTCGACATACTTTGGTCCAGCGTATGGATCGTTTCGGTCCAGGTACGCATGCGCGCTCCTGTAGACTGCAAGTTTGCCATCGATTAACCTCCGGAATGCGGGGCTCAGTTTCTCGTACGCTCCGTAACCAGATGCCTGCGAGATGGAATCAATCTATCTATTTGTCTAACCCATGTTGGAATATACCGCTAACCCAAAGTGTGTCGCCGCCCACCTCCGGAACCTGATCATTGTGGAGATGCGTTACACCAGCAGGTTGCTTCTCATGAACGAGATCGCTAGATATAAAGGAGTGGGTAGACGGAAATCCATGTCACAACATATGCTCACGTATCTATATAGGGTGTTTTAGTACATCTACCCATTGATTATAGAGGCAGGAACTTACGCCAGCCAGATGCACCTCCGGGCTTGCGGAAGCTCGCGCCTCGTTCCCGAGCATTCCATTCAGGCCAGATGACCGAGACTCCCGGAAGACCAGGAACTTGGGGAGCTTGTGGCTGTCATTTCCCAAGTCAACTGCGATAACATCGTGACACGCAATCAAAATGTTGTGCATACGTGGACTTCGACTTCTCCATAGTATTCACCCAAAGCTCGCTGTTCTTGGGGACTAAGGTCTTGATCACGGAAAAACACAACAGAGCGCTCGGCAATGAGGAGCGCGAGCTCATCCTTCTGCTGTTCGGTGAGATTCTTCAACTGAAGGCCGACAATCTCAGTCCCGATATGCTTCGTCAAATGGATAACTTTGGTGGCAGCTCCTAACAAAGCCTTCTTTTCCTTGTCAGCTTGGGCGCCCCTCTCAATGTAAACCCTTTACAAACCGAGGTCAGCCATGTATTCTTATATCAGAACCGTCGACTGACCTATCCTCGTTCCTGATTTTGTAGACTTCATCTAGATATTCGGGTTTCGGAGGCAAGTAAGGGTACCCCTGACTGTAATCTAACCCAGCCTTGTCGAATCTAATTTTGGTCAGGGGGGGAAGCTCCGGCTTCTTGGTTGGTTTCAGTGGGACGATGACTTGGCTAGGCATAGTAGAGTTCAATCACAGGTAATGCCGTCTCTTGCAACAGTGTCTCTTTTAAAAGGAAAGACTTCCGATGCAGCCGCGCTATGCTCTTGCACCATTCTCCTTATCATTGTGCAATGCTGGTCCGGACAGGAGATCTTGTTACAAATCAGCTAACGCAAGTCGTGACCTTGAATGCGCAATTGAAAGAGAAATCATTTACCCAACTTGGCCGAGGAACCGAAAGCACCACCTGATGCGGGTCGTAACCAGTTATAAGCGCGCAACGATAGGTGCAATAGAGATGGATCTCTGGTGACGACAGACCAGGGCTCAAAAGGCTTTGATTTGTGCGAGAAGACGTGATTATGGGGGAATTTGACACCATCTTCAGATTAAAGACATCATTCTCCTTGGGCACAGAGTTCGAAGCTTGATCATCCATTCCCCAACTCTAAATATACGCGCAAGTCATCACATGGCATACTTGTTATACCATTTGTCCGGGACCGGAATGGGGGTGTTTTATTTTGAAACGCAAACTAGTGTGAGGATCGCATTCGAGGACGCCAGAAAGCGAAACTGAGGCATAGGGATTATATTTACCTTACAACTCCGCGCAAATCGAATAGCATGGAATCATATATCATTGCATTACAGTAGTTAGAATGAAATATAGATGGACGTGGGATTTTTGATATTCTCCTTGTATTCTTGGGTAGACTCGCTGTGCATGGTAAATCCAAAAACTGGGCAAGTGCAAAGTCGTCGTTGTGCGATCATAATTTGCTTTAATCTAAGGATACGCAATCGCCTACATCTGCAGCATGAGCTCGAGTTTCAACGTCAATTGCCAGAAAAATGGTATCCTCATTCGAAGAAGGCACGGATGTAAGTACTCAGATGCCATTTCCATCACTCTTCCGGCCTGACACTCATATCATCGATCCTTCTCAGTAAACCTTCAACACGTTCTTCTAGTGCCCCCACATTACCTTTCACAACTCCCTTATTCTCTTCCAAACTCTTCTCCACTCCTTCTAGCGCATTGCTTATCTCCAACAGCGAATCTCTTGTCTTCTTCTGTTCCGCCTCCAACCCTTCCAAAGTGCTTTGGAACTCTGCAGCTGAAATATGCAGCGTAGACAACGTACGCAGGCGGGTAAGCAAATGAGGTATGTGGGGCAGTGTCGGTGCTAGTCGTGTGAGTAGAGGTGCTAGCTGTTCCGACAATGCTGTATGCGCGGCAGGAGCCGTTGTGACCGGAGAGGCCGCAGTGTTAATAGATGCTGACAGAGACTGTGGCTGAGTGGAAGGCCTTCGCTGCGAGTTAGATGATGTGCCCTGCTGCTGTTGTTGTTGCTGATGCTGCTGCTGTTGCTGATGCACCCTGTCCAAGTCGGATAAGAGAAGTTTGAGACGTCTAGAGATCGAATCAATATGTCGAGGTTGCGTCAAGACCGTCAATTGTGTGTTAAGACGCGTAAGAAGGGGCAAAAGCGGTGGCGGCAGTGGCGAGAGCTGCCAGCCTTGATCAGCTAGATGCCACATACAATATTTAAAAGACTCACTTCATCGAGAGTCGTGCTGGAGGACCCCACAATAGTCTCTAATTCTCCTACTCTGCTGTCCAATTCCACGATACTTCGGACATCCACTGGCTTCTTCTCCTCGCTTGCTTTGGAGGTCGATTCAGTTGTTACGGGTTCCTGATCCGTATCTTCATCCATCACGACACTCACCAATCGCGCTCTCCCTTCCTTAACCTTGGTAATTTTCTGTAGCCTCCCTTTGACATCGACCAACCCTCTGATCAATTCTCCCGGATCAACGTACCCAGGCTCGTGTTCCCGATGCAGCAAAGGGTTCGACGGGTCTGCGAGTTCAGTTTCCAAGGATGCTAGTTCAGACTGCAACATTCGAAGGCGATAAGACAGAGGTGGCGCGTCCTGAGATGGAGAATCCGGTCCATCAGAAGAAGCAGGTGAAGGGGGATATGCATAGTGTGTCCGCGCACGATGTAGTTCTGAAAAAAGTACACAGAGTGATGAATAAGAACGTTTCTAGTGGAAAAGGAAACACGCGCACCGCGTCGTCGTTCCGCCTTTCTGAATTTCTTGCTGGCCTGCTCTGTACTCATCAAATTGCTGGTATCGACCTCCTCTTTGCTCGGTGGTGGGTCTGCATTCTTGCCGCCCCTCCTCGTTGGTAAACCCTGTTCGTCGTCGCTGGAATCACCCTTCTGTTGCACGATAGATCAGCCGTTAGTGTATTATATGCGCCGAGATGATTTACGTTTGTTTGCGAAGATGGGAAGACGTCTTCTGTTTCGTAGACATCTGGCGCAGTATCCTAGAGACGCTTGAGTGGATGCAGTGGATGAATATAATGATGTTGTACGACGGACTATGTCAGGCAAATTAGCGTACTTGTTCGCGCTCATAGTTGAGGCCAAGTGGGTTTTCTCACAGTCACATCCACCAAGTTCTCCACAATTCTGAGTTTTTTGAAAGTCATTGAACGTGCTTATTGTGCAACTACAGGCTGTTGTATCACCAGTGTTAGTGAACCTACAGGGTAAACTGTTCAAGTGAAATCTCATAGCAACATAGATGGCACTCCCAGCCAGACCACGCATCGTTTATACTTGAAGTTGTGTTACTTATAAACCGTCGAAACGCGCTTCTGTTGAAATACAGAAAATTACATATTACAATAGTCGTGTGGATTGAAAATATTATCTTGAGCAATGAACAGAAACCTAGAAACAGGGAGAACACAAGTTACAACGCGGTAATTGCTGCCTTTAATCGTTGCCTTATCCCCGTGCGTTCCGAATTTTCACTGTCAATGCTAGATGACCGACGATCATGTGCGATAGTCCCGGGAACATCTGAAGCTGGCGAGCTAGTCAAATCAGGCTGTTCCTCTCGATAAATCCCAATGTCCCCGGGACCAACAAGTTCGGAGGTTTCGATGAGAATTGCAATACGTGTCCATCGTCGATAACGCGTGTACTAGACTCAAAATATTAGCAAGTAATCATTTGTTTGTTGAAAAGTATAATAACCTTTCCCATGCCGCCTTTGCTGCTCCGACCATCCCACTTGTTGTCACTATATATCCAGCCATCGTTGTCAGTGGAAATCTCTTCACCGTCATTCTCTTCCTGGACACCGTGGTCTTCTTTATGTTCCGAATTACTGCTGGGATCTTTCATCATTCCAGCAGCTTTCAGTAACCTCGATCCTGTGGGGGCGTCTTCTTTTGGAGTTGGCAGAGGCCTCTCGACACGGCTCGAACCAGACCCCTCTTTTTTTACAAGCACCTTCCATTCATCTTCCTCCCATTTCCAAGTGGCTACACGTTTAACCCGACCGCGGTCATGTTTTAAATACACGGTTGTGGAAGGAGGCAGAGTGAAGACACTCGGAGGAGTAACAGGCTGCTCAGACGAACCACTTGACCAAGCAGGTCTCTCCTGAGGAAGCAATGCCGCTGTCCAATCTAGCCCCATCCACCAGCGCTGATTTTCATGGACAGTAAATAAGAAGCGGAGTAATGTCGGAGTAGTCTGGACATCTGTTTTTGATTTGGGTTGGACGATCGACTCGGCCACAAACTGGTTGACATTTTGTCGAATTGGTTGTGGAAGAGGTAGACCAGACAGGAGGGACCAGAGCCGATACGACGACCAACGAACCCATGCACTGCGCCATAAGTTTTGACGGATAGTATGTGCCCATGGAGCTCTCCAGGTGAATACGACTGTACCAGCGAGTGCGACCAAAACTCTGATGCGCACGAAATAAGTCAATAGTAGATAAGGGACATAAAGTATTGCAGAGACGCGCAATAGAATCGTGATGGGTGGAGTAGATAAATCATGAGGTGCAGGGACCAACACTCTGATCTTCTCGAGGTCAGCTAATGTTTTCTGGAGAGTTGTTTCCGTCACTGGAGGGGGAGAGTTTGATGTGCGCGTTTTCCGCTTGTCCAAAGCTAATATTGACAATACAACCAGCGGTAATGCATATCTGATATCAAAGTCAACGCGCCAAATATAATTGAAGCAGTTGACACAAATACAAACCGAATACCGATGTTGGCCAGTAAACAAACACCCCACCACGCAGCCAAAACTAACCAGCTTTCTTCCCAAGGTGATTGCCAACTCGTAATTTCAGCGACGTGTCGGATCCGTGAAATTGGCTTTGAAAGGTGAACAAGAGTTACTGTCAAGGGTGACGGAACGCTGCCCAGGAATTCAGCAAGATGCAGGACTGGAGGCGAGGAGAGAGAATTGGTAGATGCGGCAGAAATGTGCGAATCAGACGACATTTGACATAAACGAGGAGAATTGCAGTGTTGGCATAGACAAGACCGGCACACGAGCGCTGCAGTGAACAAGCGATGATGCGAATCTGAAGCTTTCCTTCATTTAGCATGTGAACTCGGTCCCAAATATCTTTCAAAAATACAAAAATGTATTCGTGAACGTCTTTAATGAAGACGACGAACATGAAATCGATGTCAGTGAAGTAAGGATTATTGCAAGCAACTTGATTCCTTCGTGGTGGGCTTACCTTTAACACTTCCATGGTCTCACCAAGAGCGACAACTCAAGAAGGCACGGAAACGAGTCATAGAACCATCCACCGCCGTGTTTTGCTGGTTTCCACTCTAGCCAGTCGCCTCATCATCATCCTAGCGATTACTTTGGCATCTTATCTCCCACTATTCGACTCGTCGCCACGAGTACTGCTACCCGAACCGGCTTGGGCTTCCTCGTTATTACGATGGGATGCTTTTCATTTCGCTCACATTGCCAGAGATGGCTACTTATACGAACATGATTGGGCATTCTTCCCTGGAACGCCGTTCATCATGAAGCACGCCGGAGGGTTGTTCCGTAGTGGGAGTTGGACAGCTGTTCTCCAAGGGGGGGCTCTCGTCGCCCTTGTCTGTGATACAACTTTCGTGCTGTACGACCTTAGTCTGTTCCATTTGCGCTCCGAGTCTCTCGCTTTTACCACAGCTCTGCTTTCCTTGATACCGAGCAGTCCCGCCACTTTGCGTTATGCCCCATACACAGAACCGTTCTTTACCTATCTATCATATAGAGGTGTGGTGTGGATCTTATCCACTTGGTGTTTCTAACCGTATCTGAAAATGCAGGAATGTTGAAATGCACAAAGTCGCAGTGGTTTCCTGCTGCTTGTTACTTTTGCCTGGCAGGTACATTTAGATCAAACGGCATCCTTCTATCAGGATTCATTGCATGGGGGTTGCTTGTTGAGCCTTTCCTCAGCCAGAGACGAGTGCGTCATTATTATTAAAGCCTGTTTCTTTGGCAATCGTCTGAACCCAGAATGAAGCTTCTCGTTCGGCGCATTCCGTACGCTGTTTTCTTGACCGTGGTGACATTCATACCATTCGTATATCATCAATACTCCGCTTATCAAATGTTCTGTCAAAATTCACCGAAACCAGCGCCATGGTGTACCAAATTTGCGCCTTTGATATATTCCTATGTCCAATCAAAATACTGGAGCGTCGGCTTTCTACGGTACTGGACCCTATCACAACTCCCAAATTTCCTCTTGGCTGCTCCCGTTCTTTTGCTCCTCGCATGTTCTTCGATCCATTATATCAAACGGAAAATTACAGAATACCTTTTTCCTGCGCAGAAACGAGGCTCGTCTTCGCCGTTCTTGTCGCTCTCGCTGACTCCCCATGCTATTCACTCTTTCATCTTAACTACGACTCTCCTATTTGCCTCGCATACACAGATAATCTTACGTGTCGCGGCATCGATGCCATTCACATATTGGTCTGCCGCTTGGCTGCTTTTCGAACGCCCAGTGTTGGGTAGATGGTGGATTGGCTGGAGTATCGTATGGGGTTCGGTATCGTTGGTACTATGGGCCACGTTTCTCCCGCCTGCTTGATTCCTGGTCGCAATATAGGGAATCAATAAATTGACTAGGAAATCCATGGTCAGAGTATGTAATACTCCACACCTACATGCCATCTATGCGGGCGCTACCATGCATAATTGCTCCCCCTCTTCAATCTTTAACTCTCCTACGAGGGCGTTCGGGATGAAGCATCCGCCACATCCGTGATCCCCGGCTAAAACTCGACTTATTTGATCATCGATTGTCAATCATGTCCGCTTTTTTCGATGAGATTTATCTCCTTGTCCATCTCTGACGAAATATAGATCCTTCTGTTGACTTCGTTCATCTTCTTTGTTTGATAATCAAGTTGCCTCTTGTATTCATTTTTTGTTTACGCATTCAGTTACATCAACCAATTAGCTTTCTGTGTTTACCTATGCGCCAGGACGGTTTCCCGGTTAGTATACTTCCAAACTCAACAGAATTTTTCAATCCAGATCTGAAGTAGAAATTTTATCCTGATCATTGATAACCACAAATTCGCTACCGACGTAATCGACGAGTACGAGATGTCAGACTGATGGAAAGTATGCGTTTATAAATTCTTAATATCTTGTAAACAAGAGTTTCGCAGAGACTCGGTGTTATCAACGACTCATTCCACAACGGGCCCGGGGAGACTTCGGACTTCAGATGACATTTCTGCCAGCTTGATGCGTGGAAAATGCCGACAGCACCCTATCATGGACACAAGCGATGTACGAGGTGTAAGTGAAAAGCTGGCTCTGATAACGAAACCTTCGCCGTCGCCAAGACGCTCGAAGTACGTCCTTGTCATTCATGGTGGTGCTGGTGTCGTTCCCAGGGCAGACTTCACTCCAGAACAGTACTCGGCGTACAAGACAGCTCTTACAAATGCTTTACATGTCGGATACGCTGTCCTGCGAGATGGGGGTGAAGCAATAGACGCTGCTGTCGCCGCAGTAACAAGTATGGAAGGTAATGCTTTCCAACTGTTTTCAATTGGATTAGTCTTTTGGCTCAGAGATAACCAAAGATAATCCTTTGTTCAATTGTGGGAAAGGAGCGGTATTCAACGTGGATGGAAAGGTGAGTAGCCTGCGTAGACTTTCTATCAGTATGACGCTGTACTAGTAAAGGCTCATGTCGACTTGACCAGAACGAACTGGAGGCTTCGATCATGTTATCAAAGCCTCCGGCTTCTCACCCCCAAATACCTGCGTCTCGTCGAGGGTTCACGCTCGCATTGCTTACCCACACGCGTAACCCCTCCCAACTTGCACGCGCATTATATCTCGCTCCAGATTGCGCTCCTCACACGATGTTATCTGGGTCTACAGCAGAGGATGTTGGTAAAGGGTTAGGGATCGAACCCATAGATCCGTCTTATTACTTCACCGAGCGCAGGTGGCGGGAGCATAGACGTGGTCTCGGCCTGCCGGAAGAACCCTACCCAGACGGTCGCGGTCCTTCGGATACCTCGTTCGACAACTTCGATGAGCCCCCGACCGGGACCGTGGGCGCCGTTGCGCTCGACATCCGCGGATGTATAGCTTCTGTAACATCTACGGGTGGCCTGAACAATAAAATGGTAGGCAGGATTGGAGACACACCACAAATTGGAGCCGGATTCTGGGCTGAAGAGTGGAAGGAGGCTGGATGGTTTCGAAAGCTGTTGAATAGAGTTACTCGAAATTCGGCTACGAAATGTATCGGTATTTCTGGTACCGGTAACGGTGACGTGCGTGTTCAATCCTGCATGTCATTGGTTTTCTTACCAATGAGATGGTGTAGTATTTCATTCGCCTTGCCACATGCTCCACAATCGCTCACCGCGTGAAATTCTTAAATGAGACCCTCGACCAGGCTACACAATTTGCTTTGGACGAGCTTACTAGAGATGACGGAATTGGAGGCATTATCGCGGTGGATTGCGATGGAAATTGTAAGAAGGAATATCTGTCCGAGTTTATGACTTTTGTAACGGAAGCTTTTTCAGTTGCTCTCCCGATGAACTGCGAAGGCATGTACAGAGGTGTAATACTGGAAGACGGCATTCCGAAGACCGCCATCTTCTCCGATGAAGAGCTGTCTTAGATGGTGTGTTCACCCTGAAACGTGTCATGCAACTGCTCGATTGACTCTTATCGATGTTGTGGGGCTAGCGGAGTTTATAGCCTCGGTATTTCTCTCGTTCGGAATCTTTATTCGAGCAAACGTCCTGTTATCCCGTGAACGCGATATTGAGTCCTCCGAGTCTCACCCTAGATTTGCTATGATTGGTTGTCAATATCATCCGATTTTGTTTACCACTGTTAGGTTTAGAAGCCGATAGCTTCTTCGTACATAGTAGACTGTGGCACCGGCGGCCCCGTACTTACTACTACTTCGTTATCTTGATAACGATCCTGGTGAAGCAATACATATTTCTCTGATTCGAACAAAATTTGGGTTTCCGATTCAACGCGACCGATCTTGACGCCTTATAATCCGAGTCTATCTTCTGTGTTCTACTTGCAGGCATGGCGCCTTCTACCTGCTTAGGGTGATTAGAAGATTAATATGCGCTGCAATTGGAACCCAGTGCTGTGAAAATATAAAGATAGTAAGGCGAGGCTATACACCATGATGATGGTTGTTGCGAGCTCGAATTCAAATCATGTACAAATGCTAGCGCTCCCGTAGTACACGTGGTGTCACAACTCATACAGATACCACGCAACTTTTACTTTCGACCCTCACCGTCTTTCAGATACACACATACCTTGTCGGGCAGTGTATTATCCGGTAATCCTACATCACAACTCGAATATGAGGCTGGCCTATTGAATGGGATCATCCTCGACTGGCGCTTCTTCTGTGGTTTGCTGGCTAGTTCAACAATTTGAAGAATCAGCTACATCACACATGATCTGTGCTTCTAGGTCCCTAAACTAGTTGGACAGCGTTCCCGTAAACACTAGGGCATCGATGTTCTACGTCTACACGTTTCTTCATGTCACAGACAGGAGAATCCGTGAGACTTGATACTTCTTCGGTGATCCTGCAATGGAAATGGATCTATTACTGGAAACATGTTCCGAGACGTTCAGGGACAACTACGGTCTGATCCGGATGGGGATACTTTTGGCCATTTATCCTGCAACTGTCCTCCAAGGCTGGACTTTATTCTTACTGTTTCTTTCCATCCCCCTGGAGTTGGCTGGCCGACTAAAATCTGACGACCTGCAAGCTCTGGTGTATCTTCAAACGCTAATTCGTAATGTCACCCATTCAGTTAGTTGCCCCGGAGGCATTACAAAATTCACTCATACGGGTCGACTACATGGGGAGAGAGAACCTCTTATTGGTCTGTTTTTGTCCCTCTGAGTACTGCTAATCCGCTGATATGCGAAGATCCCCATTGTTACTGCTGGAATTTCGTTAGTGGCTGTTGTCTGGCTTCTGGCTTGTCTTGGCGTACGTTCTCCGTCGCTACCGCTTCTCCTCTGCTGTATGCGGAGTGTTGGAAGTCTTTGCTTCTAATCACATAAACTGACCCGGGTTTCATTTATTTGCTTAGGCGGCTGCCTGGGATGCTCGGAGGTCAGGGTGCGGAAATGGGTGTTATTTTTTTCGTACCAATGTTGCTGCCTACTTTGTGGCTCTCTTGTTCTCCGATATATTACAAGGTAATGATTCCATCGGAGCCGTGACTTGAATGGAATCTGAAGCGAGTTAGCGACCGGATCTATCATGGATGCAAAATGGTTTCAATTGGGCGCAGTGGAAGCGGGTCCCTTCTGTTCTAGTCAAGGTTGGTCAGACCATGTTAATTCTATCAGTGGCGAGATCGTGACAGCACGTCCTTACAGGTGTTATCAAGCACATTGCGGATCTCAGCTCAGCTAGCTGGTATGTTCTTCGCCGTTCTCATACGCTTCAATCAATTAATTTTTTACAGGTCTCTAGTCTGTTTATTCCAGAAATATTTTATTCGCTTGCTAAGACTAGATTATATCACAGGTCATCGCTATTCATACATTTTGTCTATTATTTTGGGAATTCAGACCACCGCGATGGGTGACGTACGCGTCTCTCGTGGGTAACAGCAGTCTGATACTTATTTTTACCATACTGGGACCAAAACTTGTATACAAGGATGGCCCGGTGTTTCGTAGGCCGCTTTCTTTTACTCAAAGTATCTTCGCTCATTTTTTTTGGCAAAGACGGAATTGCAGGATTCTGGTGTTGGATCGATGAACATTATAGTACTGCACAAATTGTGTAAGTGTGCAGTACGCTGAAATGGTTATCTATTTACCTTGCTCCCATAGGATGGATTATATGTTTGTAGGTTTCCTCTGCTATTCATCAACGCAATAATACTTCATTCAGCTTTTTTCTGTCAAGATGTTCATATCCGCAGCTCTAAGCTTCGTTCTCTACGTCTTGGTGTTTCTTCGTAGGCGAGGTAACATCGTAGTTCAGGGACGATATGTTCGATTCAGACTGGACCGAAAGTCTGAATGGCGTGGTCGAGAGATTGACGAACGCGCACTGTGCGTGGCCAGACAGATGTTGTTGTATCCTGTAGGATTTCGCCCTTCCTCCCGTTCACGGCCCGGGAGCTCAACCTAGCCTTTAGGTTGCCTATACAGTTCTAATCACCCCGAATATTGCAGCGAGAATTTTAGGGTGGATGGGCCATCCAGTTTCTTTTGGGGTAGCGATCTTCTGGTAAGCAGCAGCTCAGGTTATCACCATACATTATTGACCTAGTCCGGTGCAGCGAAACTGTGTATCTATTCTCCGGTGCGTATATCGTGCAGACATATTCACATACGCGCGAAGTTGACTTTGATGCAGGAACAGTTGACGTTTTGTTGTTCATCATTACCCGCGGGGGCAAAGTTCTTCCTCAAGAAACCTTCCTGGGACGGTTCGCCAGCGTTAAGCTGTTTGGATGCACCCCCGCAAGCAATTCCGACCCAGAAACCACCATGGTCACCTCCTCCAGCGCCAGTTTTATTTCAGTAGATTCCACTGAAACGTTGAACGGCGACGTTCCAAAGGTGCCCGTGTCTAAAATTGTCGTTCCCCCAGTACACAAAGATATCGCATTACCCGCAACGGCAAGGTTCTCGACTATTTCAACAAAGGCCTGCACACCGACGTGCGGGGTCGAGGAAATCCAAAGATGTGAACCACCTATGCGTCAGAATCCCTATCCACGCGTATCAAACTTCCTCACAGTGCCGCCATACTACAAGCGGCGCGCAGATAGACCACGACGGATATATTGGAAACTCCCGCCGTCTATGTGAGATTTGGAGACCCGTTCGTTGTTAGTCGCTCAGTGAGCCACGACGCTACTACTAGTAGTAGTCCCCATGTGGATGGATCTGGATCTATTCATACTAGGCAGGCCTCTTCATCTCTCGCGCTCACGGTTTGCCACCGTGCCTCATGATTCGGATAGCCATTGTCGCCGCAAGGTCTTCAGATCTTGCGAAATGGTTGTCGCTTTGGAGATCTACTTCCCTCGGAGGAAGTTGATGTGTCGACAAGAAACGACCCTGGAGCAAAATGGAGTCTGTCGAGTGAGGATTTCTCGTCCGTGTATTTCTAGTTTATGCCATTGTACTTTGATCAGATATTACAAGCTGTACTCACTCCAGCGCTTCATTTAAAGACAGGTTTTCTTCGCCTCGGGAAGCATGCCTACTTTTGAGAACGTAGTCGAATATAAGAACAGTTTAGAGTAATATGATGATCCAGAGTTGCCATATATGATAAACTAAGTGCCCTAAATCATGGGGGCGAAAATACTACAACAATACACAACACGTACTGCTAAACAAAAAAAAGAACACTAACTATCATCAACAAACAACAATGAACCTTATTGGGGAGGCCACGCATTACTGTTAGTCCATTCGTGGCTTCCCCATGATTCCCATGTCTTTCGTTGCCAGTCTGATATCATGAAAGTAACGTTGCCCCAGAATTCAGAAAATACACCTTCCAATCCTGCACGTTGAAAGGCATCCGGGATATTGTAAATGGACCATGGAGGCATTGATGTATCCACAGGATATTCTGGCCTTACCAAATGGAGGTAAAGATCTGGATCGAATGGGTCGTAGTAAGTCGTAAGGAAAAGATTTCGCGCTCTAGCATGTGACAAACTGATGAAGGGACACTTCAGTTCTCAAACTCTATGGGGGCGGCAGACTTATACTTACCGATTCATGACAATCATAAATACAACGGCAACACAAAATATCCAGGTGATAATACGAGACCTCGACAGCCAAGATCGATGGATAACATTCGGCTAAGTCATTCAACGCTCGTGTGTGGTCTTAGTCGTGGATATATAAAAGTGGCTTACCAAAGCGTAGCCATTGCTCTTTCTCATGCTCTCACGAAGAGACCCGTACTTGAGCTTTAGGTCATCCTCCACTATATGGATAGTCTGCACAATTTTGTGTCTGGCATTTCGAGCGCTGTTGGAAGTAGTGAGAAGGCCTTCCAGATACGAGTCATCCACGCTGCTGGAAGACCTGTGGACCGTCAATATTGCGAAAGAGCCTACACCAGTCGAGATGCTCACAAGTCAATATCACTCATCTGTCTCGCAAGACCTGATACAGTTTCCCTGACACGGGATAACGCTTGATCTCGCGTCAGAGGCTCTTCACACTCATCTACACCTTGCGAGTCTTCAGCTTCTTCAACTTGACGACCCATAGCGTCCACAATCCGGACTCCGCCGTTCAGCGGCTTGCTCGCCTGCGGAGAGGCTTGGCAAGGAGGGAGTGAGATCTGTGAGATTTCCTTCGTTTTTAGCCCTTCCTCAAGCATTTCGACATGTTCTCGGCCAAATGCATCCACAATCCTAACGCCTGGCGGTGTCCTTGGAAGTGCACGGACGGGCTTGAGCACGGGAGTTGCTGGTTCTTCTGGGGAAGGTGTCCTGGATGATACTTCGCTATTGTTTGCATCCACAGCAGATAGAGGTAGTCGTTCTGTCTCGTGAGTCTCAGGACGAGAAAAGCCAACGATACCTTCGTCGGACGGATGGACCATCTCGATCGATTCAATTGATATCTCATCCCCTCCATTCTCTACAGATGAAACCGTCTCTGTTTCTGAAGGCGCAACATCGAATCGCACTTTCAGGATACTCTTCCTTGCTGCAGATCCTATACTAGGTGTGCCAGCCCACGCACCAGGAGGTGCAGGTGTTTGTAGCGGCAACGCATTTCCCTTCGAAAGTGTCGTCGGCGGGGTGGCAAGTCCACCGTTTGCATCGATAGTGTCTTCTGCCATTGAATCAACTTGATTTAAATATGTTGTGCTATAGTAGGGCTGATTAGGCGTTTTCAACCAGGCTCCAGGTGGCTTTGGGGTTTTCATCGTTGTTAGATTCCCATTCTGTTGAATCGGCGTTGTGATCAAGGCGTCCTCATTGTAAGGAGACGAGGGAAGGCTCGGGAGTTCTGGCATGCCCTTCGGGGGTGAAGGAGTCTGGAATTCGACCCTAGAAGTGCTGAATGATAATCTCCGAGGGGGTGTAACAAGAGAAAGGGCTGGATCCGCTGAAGTATTAGGTGGAGACGGAGGAGGAGTCGAGGTTTGCGACTGTGGAGAACCGATAGCTTTCTGTAATCGGACTAAATCGTTGACGTGACCCGGAGGTGTTGTTGAACCCGAAGGCAAAGAAACAGGTCTAGCAAGTGGTGTGCTACCCATCGGCGAATCTTCGTCGCTCTCTATGTATTTCGTGTCTATAAGGTGCGGTAGAATATTCACAAAAGAGACATTGCTTACCGTGAACCACATCTTGCGGATTGTCAATGCTGGGGAACGTAATGGTGTCGACATGTATCTTCGGCGGTATTGGCCCCACAGCCCCGTTGAACTCGGTAAGAAACCTTCTATGGCCCTTACTATGAGACTCGTCTTCCTCACTACGTCGTTCTTGTGGGTCTGACTTTTTCGACGATTTGATCGGTACTGGTGTGTGACTCGTGGGCTTAGATTGACTAGAAATAGGAGAGGAATCATCTTTGAGATCAAGTTCCAAAGATGCTGGAGGAGTCCTGTTTTTCGGAAATTTCCACCCAAAGTTTGAGCTGTAGCCAGGGGATTTGTGAACGGACGGTGAGGCAGGGGTTGGCAGAGGGGATGCAGGCCTCGAGTGATAGGAATGGGCAGATGATAGAGAAAGTTCAGGAGGCGACATAATGTGCTTAATGGGAGGACGAGATGCCGGGGACTTCGCCGAGTGAGTGGTCAAATTTCCGAGAGAAGGGCGAGGAGCGGGTGATGAGGATTCTCTGGTTGTTAGACTCTGAACACGCTCACGAGAATGTGTGTGACTATGTTGCGGAGATGCAAGAGGGACTGACAATGAAGGTGATGGGGAGATAGGTCGCAGGTTTTGTAGGGATCGCCGTTTAAGCCACTTAGGGTGTGTAGAATTCCAGTTTCGCTCTCTTTCGTGTTCAACTTCATGAATTACACTCTCTTGTGAGTCCTTGCTCGATAAAGAACCGGTAGGAGACGACGATCTTGAGGATACAGATGATGAAAACGAATTAAATCGGGATCGTCGACCGTCAGGGGTCCCACCACGAGAGACACGATGCGAACGAGCGTGTTCGGAAGAGGCTGATGGTGTAGGCGACGCCGAGCTTGGATGTGTGGGAGTCAACTTCGGATGTGGCGCATTCCAATTTCGTTCCCTCTGATGTTCTAGCTCATCCTGCCCATCAGGATGCCTCTCTTTATCCAGATCAGACCGATTTGCCATTGAAGTGGCTGGAGAGTCAGCTCTCACGGAGTTTCTAGAATGAGACCGTCGGTGCTGTTCTAGTCTATCCGCAGTAAGGGCATGGGCAGAGTCAGGACTAGTAGGGTGGCTAATGGTTCTTGTCCGTTCGTGGGTTGCATGATGACCAAGGCTCGAAGTGGATCGCGTCAGCGTATGATTCGGCCGATTCCAATGCCTTTCTCGTTCCTTCAGTGTTTCATGCTGCATCTCAGTCATCATTTCCTTATCTGAAGAAGAAGAAAAAGCCATGAAGATAGTAGAGTGTATTGTTAAGAAGCACTTACGGTCTGAGTGGGAAAGCATCGAACTTGACTTTGGTGATTGAATACTGTTTGCATGATGCTGAGTGGCGAGGCGTCTTGATGGAATATTTGTAGGTGTCGCCCCAGCCATAGAATCGCCTCTAGGTGATGAACCAACAGAATGGTGGCGAGTTAATCCTGATACCTTGGATTGGCTAAGTATCTGAGACTTCGATTGCGTCGATGTCGAATTGCTTGATTTATGCACTAAAAATGGTGATCAGAACACTATTGGTAGAAATGTAAGCATCAGACTAACAAAAGTCATCACTCCCGTGTTTCATCAAAACATGGTTTCCCTTTGTTGCAGTCTGTTTAGTGGAAGGAAAAATGACTATGTGCGGGTCTCAGGCTTCGAAGAGAGAAACATTCAGCATAAAACCGTACCTGGATGGGCAGAAGAGCCGTCCTCATAGCTATCCATATTCTTCATGGCACGCTGCATTTCTGAGTCTTGATCCAAAAGGTCTAGATGGCATTTATTAATTGAACATTAGACTATGCAACGAAGCTTACTCGACCCGCTTTCGATCCCAGAAGGAAATTGCATAGATCGTATAGGTGTGCTGGTGGCGGCTGGCCTAGGGTTCTTTGAGTCTAAGTGTCGCAGTATCGTAGCAGTATCGTGGCTCGTCCCTTCAGAACCGTCGGACAACAATTCTGTACAGAAGAAAGATCACTCCTCGCGAGGCAGCAATAAAGAAACAAAAACCCACGTTCACTTGGTGGCATGACGTCCTTGAGATCGATATCAAATTCAGAGTTGGCTAATCGTTGTCTCAAAGTGTGCAGAGTCGTCGCATGAGAGTGATTCTGTGAAGATCCTATTATGAAAGCGCGTCAGGATCAAATGCACGATCATCTGTGCAACACGGCTCACTAGAACCTTTCTCTAATTCTTCATCGCTCATACTTTTCCGTTTCCCCTTGCTCTTTGCGCGTTCTTTTTGCACTCGATCGAGCCTCGGACTTGCGTCGACCTCGCTGAGGTCAATACTGTTCCTCCGCCTTCTAGATTTATCAGGAGTATCTCCAGGGTCTCTAAGAGCGCGCGAAAATAGTTCCTTGAGACTTTCGTGAGGGGTACTTGGTGTGCTCAAATGAGGAGGGTAGAAATCCGAGTCTGTTTCGGAGGGTGAAGATGGAGCTGCAGAGCGATGCTTGTAGGAAGGCGGAGATGAATCATTAGGAACCCTTGCTAATAGAGCACGAAGCCTAGCAGCAGGGGTATCAGCGGGAGTAGAAGATGTCGCAAAAGGAGGATTATTGGCATCTAGATTTTTTGTGATGGGTATACGGGGAGTGGATTGGGTATCTTCCTCGCGGTCATCGTGGAAAGGAGAAAGACGCGAAGGACCTGCCACCGGAGTCGTCATATGGTCATCTGGGAAGGACGAACTCGTCCTTGTCACTCTCAGACGGGGTGGAGGCAATAAAGACCCGTCCATCGCCCAACGGACACAGTGGCGACAAACGAGGACAAACCACGTGGCTCCAACGGAATTTTGATTTGATGACCGACGAGGCACTGATGTTGATTTGGCCAGCGACCTATATATCAAGTTCTGCCAGTGTGTCGAAGCTAGTAACTACTACGGTGCGAGAGCAAAACTAAAATACACTTGTCGCTCTCATTTTTATCTAGACTGAAGCAGACCATCAAATAACTTCTAGGAGTCCGACTAGCTTCTAAGAAATGTCATTGTCCAGGACCCTAGTGCAGTCAGTATACTGCCAGTTGTTAGCATACTAACCCAGCACATAGCACTGGAATATAGGAGCCAGGAATTCTTACAGCCTCACGATCTGAGCATGGTCTGATTCTTTCGCACAAAGTCTTGTACGTCAAGATATTCTCACTGGCACGCGATCGCCAGTGTGGCTCTCATACTGGTCGACGTCTCTCGTTCGCATGTATCAACATATCAACAGTGAATACTAGTTACAGTCCATCATGCGGAGTCGACGGACAATACCACGCACTCATTTACAGGCTTCTGAGAAGCTAGTGTTCAACTTCCTGTACCTCGCAGACAGTGATTTCTGCACGATTTCTCCCTACCAATCTGATCTTGACCATCAAACTTCATGTTTGGAAAGCAGGTGGTGTTCTCGTGCATTGTATGGCCCTGACATAACCAAAGATTTAGAATGCGCCGCTAGACAATAATACTTTTTGCATGCTTAATCGGCGGGCTTCGCAAACCCCGAACTTCACAATCAAAACCGAAAAAGTTTCTCTACAGAGTACAGGAAGAGGCTGTTGTCAGATACAATTACATCGAACAAGGTCCAAAAGAGGCTCCGACGGTCATTCACGTCGCAGGTGAAAACTCCCAGCACTGGTTCTCCGCTTCCCATCGACTCCAAAGCGTAATCGGTGTTCCTGGTGTCGGATTTCCATGATCGGACAAATCAATATTCAACTGCGTGTTGGGGACGAAAATCCTGTCCGACAGGAGCAGAACATCGTTATCAGCAAGATGGCAACAGGCAGTAGCAACACAATATGCGCACCGGTAGAACTTGGATTCGCCTCCATCTGGCCATATATCCCAAACATTTTTGTTTCCCCCAACTACGATAGGGGTTCCGTCCTTTATATCTCCCTCGGCAGTGAGCCAGTTGCCTGTAGCAACATTCTGCAATGCCCACTGCGATCCAACCTGCTCGAGCTTCCACTAATTGGCACACATCATCAAGCTACGATAAATGTATTTGAACGGGAGGCAAACCGCACCTTTTGATTGTCCCCGCCATGCAAATCATATCCA
Source organism: Sarcodon aspratus (assembly GCA_003313825.1). Lineage (NCBI taxonomy): Eukaryota > Fungi > Basidiomycota > Agaricomycetes > Thelephorales > Thelephoraceae > Sarcodon > Sarcodon aspratus. The sequence continues at coordinate 92,793 of QLOR01000203.1, forward strand.
ATGATACTTTTGTTATCCCCGCCAGATAAGTCCATAGCATTGCGGGCTTTCTTGTTAATGAGAGAATATGTTTGTCCTGAGAGGATGCTCATGATGGCTGAGATGAAGCGAGTGGGGTTTACAAGGAAGCCTTTTATACAGCAGGATAACTTGGAATCCGCTCGTACGCGATGACGTCGCGATGACGTCGACGTACTACTAATGTACTTGTAAATACTTGTGGTTACTGTCTTGTAACTTGACGAGTTTCGCCCACATAAATCCCAGGTCTGGACGTCAACACTAACGACGCAACGTACGCGTTATGTCAGTGAATACCCCCTGGCAGGTATGGGGGTAAGCACAATGCAGGCATTAGTAAAAGTTCGATGCGGCTAGCTCCACCCCTGTTTCGACTGGAGCTGATGTGCGTTGATCGTCGCTCGACAAAGACGCGCAATCGAGAATATTTGGGTTGGAATGATCAGGAAACGGTACAATTCTAAGTGCAGGTTAGTATCCAACACTGACAGATTCGTAAATGATAAACAAGAAGACAACCCTCCCTGTCAGACGCACTACAACTCGCAAAAGGATCGACGAACCTGTCGGGAAATGAGCAGCTCATCGGAGTATTCTGCAAACACATAACTTGTCCGAGTCTGCCCACACTTCAGGGATTCCAATGTATAATGTCCTTTAATATCGTGCCCTACGTAAGTTATACTTCAAACAACAAGTTACTATCGCCAAAAGCGGCTTATCTGCCAACGATGGCATGGAATGTTCCGGGAAGTGTGCCCACAAGGCGCCTGCTCAGAGTTCCAACACAGAGGGATCGTGCTGAACGCGGTGCACTACTATCATCCTTCCACCATGGGTTCCACGTCCTCCAAGCCAACCACTGCCCTTTCCAAAATCGATGAAAAGCGATCATCGGTAACATCGTCGTCTACCGCTGCAACTCGTTCCCCCATCTCTTCAGGCGGCGCACTATCGTTTGATAACTTATCTGCTTGGGAATCAGAGCTCTCATCCGACCCTCGTGCGCAACTTGCTCGCGCTGTATTCTCCTCTGCAGACATCAAGTCTTCTTTGCTTTCTCGTCCTGCCCAGATTTCAGATCCTCACGTATTCAACACCCAACTCGACTTCAAGCCTGGGCCTCGCACTAACCAGAAGAACAGCGGAAGATGTTGGTTATTTGCTACCACCAATATCCTTAGATATGAGGTTATGAAGAAATTGAACTTGTCCGAGTTCCAACTCTCTCAGGTACCGTTCTCTGTCCAGAAAATAATTCATTATGCAAACGCCTTCTTCTCAAGTCATACTTGTTCTTCTGGGATAAACTTAACAAGTCCAACTACTACCTCGAGCTTGCTATTGAAAATGCCGAGCTCCCTCTTGAAGACAGGCTTGTCTCCTTCCTCTCCGACGACCTCATCAGCGACGGTGGTCAATGGGATATGGTCGTCAACATTCTTGAGGTACAACTTGTTCTCCTACATGTCCGTTAAATGTCCGTCACATTTACCCGCTTTCATTTAGACGTATGGTGTAGTCCCCCAACCACTATATCCAGGTTAGTATGTAATGCCGTAAACCATAGCACTCGAATCTGAATCAACTCAAATTAGAATCATTCTCTTCTTCTTCATCCGGTCACCTCAATACCCTTCTGAAGACTAAACTCCGTGAACATGCGATCATCCTCAGGAATCTTTCTGTCTCCCTCCGCTCCTCTTTGCTCACCAAAGCTCAAGTTATGAGTACTCTCCGTGCTAAGAAGGAAGAGCTTATGAAGGAAGTATACACCATCATGACTGCTTCTCTTGGCGTACCTCTTTCTCCCACAGAGAAATTCGTCTGGGATTATTACGACAAGAATGACAAGCCCGGAAGATGGGAAGGTACTCCTTTGGACTTTTACAAGGTGGGTACTTGACTATTAACAAGGGTTCACTCTGATATCGTTGGCATGTATAGACGATCGCTTCCGGGAAATATCCTCCTTCAGAAAGTTTCTCCCTCATCAACGATCCCAGAAACAATTATAAGAAGTTGTACACTGTGGATAAGTTGGGTAACGTCTGGGGAGGACGTCCCGTCTTATGTAAGTTCTAATTTGATTACTGTTTCTCTTACCTGAATTGAGATCTGTAGATGTGAACACGGAGATCGATGACTTGAAGAATACCGTTGTTAAGATGATCAAAGCTGGGGTGCCTGTGTTCTTCGGATGCGACGTAGGCCAACACTCTGATTCTACTCTCGGAATAATGGACACCAATATCTTCGCATACGAAGTGCGTAATCATATCATTGCTGCCTTTCTGCCTTTGCTTATTCTATCGTGCAGACGGCCTTCAATATCCAGCTCGGATTGACGAAAGGACAACGCCTGCAGGTCAAGGAGTCTTCCATGACCCACGCAATGGTCATTTCCGGTGTCCACATCGATCCTGTGACTGGAAAACCAGTCAGGTACAAGGTAGAGAACTCGTGGGGTGATGATTCCGGTTCCAAAGGCTGGTTCTTGATGACAGACGAGTGGTTCTCTGAGTGAGTACTGCTACCCGCAATACTCCTCTTGAAACATAGAACATCCATACTAACTACTTACTTTAGATTTGTATATCAAGTAGTAGTACCTAAGGCTTTCGCTCCCAAAGAGCTCGTTCAAGTCTACGAATCGGGAGACATGGTTGTACTCCCACCTTGGGATCCCATGGTCAGCAAATTCCTTTTCTTTATCTGCTTGTCGGTCATTTTGAACATGTTTCATCTGGATTTTTATAGGGTTCTTTGGCTTGACTGACTTATGGTGTTGTGCTTATTCATGATTTGTGGGCCTATTGGTTGACGAATCTAGCTATATATACCATTGAATCACAGTCGTTGGAGCAATAATATCTTCACTTTATGTTCTCTGTGTAGACTTTATGTCAAACACGTTTTTTTTTTAATTTTGGGAAAAAAGAGCGACACCTATGAGATTCGAACTCATGCGTGCAGAGCACAACCGCTTAGCAGGCGATCCCGTTAACCACTCCGGCAAAGTGTCCATGATGCAGCGGCTGCAAGAGAGTACTACTTGTGTCGGTTGAGGGGATGCTCCTAGAATTCCCACTCATCATCTAGGTCTAAAGAGGTATTTTCATGGAGCACAAAACCAGGTTATCTTATCGAGTCTAGGAAAGAAATAGTAGTATCGTCGTGGTTAATCGTGCTGCGGGATATTGTCATATGAACGAGTAAATGGGAGTCGTGGTGGTGGTGACGATGGCCTCCCCCAAGTCAACAAAGAACGTAGTTGATATGTGTTCTCGATAGTGATTGACGTCTAATGTGCGCTTGGACACAAAGATTCGTATCCATTCTATGGTGTAAGAGGTTGATCGTGACAACAATCTTCTCAAAACCCGTTCTCCAATGCTCTGGTGTTACTGTGCTTCTGCAAGCCTAAGAAATCTTCAACAAATGCCGCAAACGAGTCGAAGACTTCATCCGGGGGCGGTCCCGATCTTGTTTCGTCACCAGGTCTGTATTTGCCTGTCTTGACTGTTCAAACAAATACGTTCAGTAAGATTGCAACGAGGATCAAAAGAAAACCAACCCAAGACTCTCCAGAGACCTAACTCCAATGCGCCACCTCCAAGATCGGCCTCTACGTCGTCTCCGATGACGGCTATTTTTCTGTTCTCTTCACTGACGTTTGACAACTCTGCCGAGTCGAAACTCTTCATGACGAGCTCGAAAAATGTTCGGGTAGGTTTACCGACGACAAGTGCCTGCGTCCCTGACGCTATCTCCAATGCAGATACGAACGGGCCAGGACCTAGGGACAGATGTCCGTCCGACGCTCCGACGTATTTCGCTTTGTGAGTGGCAATCAGAGGTGGGGATTTAGAGGATGGATGTGAAGAGGTTGCATGTTCTCCTTTGAGAATACGGAATGCGGTGTTGAGGGAGTCATAAGTGAAGTCCGGTGGTGATAGCCCGACGATTACGGAATCATAGGATCCCTCCTGTGTCTCCGACTCTAAATGTGATGTGCACTCTTTCCTGGCGGAATCAGAGAGCAAGCAGTATGGTCTGATCCATTCCGGATAGGTCTAGGGCTTGAAAAATGACGGGTTGAGGAAATACGCACTACCTACCTCTTTAAACCGAGGTCGGCCAGCAACCTCTGCACAGCACCGAGGCTAGTCCAAACCTCCTGCTGAGCACTACCATGCGGATTGATATCGAATCCAATTTTTCGTAATCTACCAGAAAGTACGAATGTAGACTCCTTGCTGGTGTTGCTGCAGAATCGGAATGGTACCTGGGCCGAACGTAGGATACGCAGCGCTTCTACAGCACCTGGGGTGGGCGTTGAACCGACATGTAATGTCCCAGAAAGATCGATGAGTAAGGCACGTATTGATGGGCGAGAGCTGGAAGCCATGATGGTCTTGACTTCAATCGCCGCCAACATCTTTTGTTTGGCAAAAGCCTTCAGAACAAACACACAACTTTTTCCGAACACTTTGGAAAACTCGAAATTGCCATGTATATTGTACATTCTGTCTACGAATCAAAGTCCTTTAAAGAAACAATCGCAAGTTACTTGTTCACGTCCTGCTGAGTATCACCCTTCTGCGATCTGACGTTGCCTGTGAACAGATATAAAACTCATCAGAAGGGTCGGGATTTGCGACAACCGACTAAACTCACCAGCAGCTTCTTGGCTCTGGTCGCCCTTGGCAGCTCCCATAACCTGGTCTACTTTGCCGCCAGCCTTGTCTTTGGTGCCTTCGGCATAGCCCTTGGTTTGAGCCGTCTCAGTCTCTGACTGCCCACTGGCTTGCTTCTCCTTGCCAGACTGTTGCCAAGGCACAGATCCGGTGACTTTACCGATGGTTTCTTCGAGAGTACCATGGGCTTTTTGGAAATGCCCTTCAGGTTTGCTGCGAAGAAGCGATTCTTATGAGAGACAAATCCAGAGTACAGCAGGTAAGTTGTACATACCTTGAGTCAGTCATTTATAGAGATTTGATTATAATGGCGAGTAAGATAGGTTCGATATGCGTTGTAGAAGATTGGAAACGAGGTGCGTATCCTTTTGCAAGATGAAGTCTTATATACAGGACTGACCCTTTGATTTCTGCGTCATCGATGATGATTGCCCAGACCACTGCCAGTAACATTAAGGGGTCACACGGTCACCAATGACGATGAAACTGCGACTGAATCCGCCTGCCCGCCAGCTTCGAGAGCTTACTAAATATTTTGCGTCGAATCCGCACTTCGCACAGGTGTCATCTTAAAAGTCCACACAGGAACAACGCCGAAAGATAACAAGGATGTAATATACGAGATACTATCATACACAATCTCGGGAGGAAGGAAGGATTTTCTACAATTCACCGTAATCGCTCAAAACTTGGCGGGCATGCTCCTTGGCCGCTTCAGATACGTGAGGATCTATTGGCAAGCATTCACTAAATAGGAGCTCGGGATCATCGAGAGCCACATGGAAAACTTACTGTGGAGCGCAGCCTTGTATCCCGCAAGTATTCTCGTCTGATCTTCCTCTTCAGTCGTGTCTGAAGCACGGACGGAATAGCCAGAGGCTTCCAAAATCTCACGCGCATGCTCCTTTGCCTTATCTGAAGTGCGTTCACCTGTAAATGATATTAAGATACAGAGTTTTACAGACAATATTCTGAGCGAAAATTTCACTTTGAAGCGCAGCTTTGTATCCCGCCGCTTGACGGGTGCTCAACTCAGGCCCCTCAGAAGCGCTGGAACCCATTGACTCAATGCGTTCTGCAGCGCGCTCTTTGGCTTCTTCAGAGACATTGGGGTTGTGCATGGTGGCTTTCAAACCCGCCATGACTCTGCTAGGATCTTTATCTGACGAATTGAATAATGAACACACTAAACCGACGCTCGGTTGAGTGAACAAAGAGCGATACCTGCGGACATGGTAATAGCTCTAGGAGAAATAAATGTAGCGGTGAAGGATTATCGAGAAGAAAAACAGGGGGTATTGCAATTCTTTCTTGTTTATAGCTTTCCCGCCTGTATGACATCAGAGGGTGGATTAATTAGGTAACATGGTTGCCTTTTCCGTACTTACTAAATTTGCAATTATTGAGTCCATTACTACAACTTCCACCAGTTGCCCAGCGAGCGCATACGGTGGCCATCAAATATTATATCCTGAACAGGCTCGAAATTCCACATAATCTTTGAGAACCTTGCCCAACGATTAGTAGCGTTCATTTGACTCGGACAACATCACGATGCATTGAATCCTGCGGCGTTCAATCTCAGGCTCTTGAGGGAGATGGTCATGTCGTACATTGGTGGCCATCATTGCGAATTCATGGGCAATTCCACGACAGATGCCAGTAGGTGATCTTTATATTTTACCCGAAGTAGGAATGATTTTAATATCGAGCAGGCTAGCGCAAGACTGAGACTGACAACAGCAGGTTGCAAAATTACAAGACGTCCGCATGACTACAATATGGTGGCACAAAAATGTCGGAAGATACCAGACGCTCTGTGTTTTTCACTAATATCAAAACGCCCTTCTATTATATTCACCATTTTTTAATTCTACCAGACGTGGCACCTGCATGTGTCAGGCGTCTAACAACTTCATCACTCCAAACTCATCAGCAGCGAGGCAACACCTGCGGGTTGTTGTACCAGTGTACAACAATGTTTCATTGTTGGCAATCCCCAAAATCAAGGGTAAAGGGGCCATCCCCCATCAGTATAGAGTAGCACAATTTGACCACGTATTGTAGCACGTCCCCATCATCCAACAACCATCGGTTTGGGCCACCATGGTTCCGTCGCCCGCCTTTCCGAACGATACGTCAACGATGAAAAGGTCCAATTCCGGCTCTAATACATTCATATCATACGCTGAACTTCTGATCTCGATCCGTTCCAGAATCTTGAACCTGACACTTAGGAAGTTGGAGGAGATGATCCTAATCGCGGGCACATTACAAAGCATGATCGCCCCATCCCCTTATCTACCTACTCAAATAGCATCCTAAAGGGGGTACATTCTGCATCTGTTGATCCAGTGAGCACCAAGATCAAGCTGATAACAGATCAAAACAGGGCGCAGGCGGCGTACCTCTGTTGCCCAGAACGAAACCGGACTTACCCACCGCGAACTTATCACCCCCAATGAAACAATCTCTGAAGTCTCTGGCGCTGTAAGTATTTTCCATCTGCAGATCGCACAGTACAATACAATACCCCCAACCTCGATCTCGTTCGATGAAACGATGCGATCGAAGCATAGATTTAGGACAGAATGGATACTTGAGCCTCTTACAAAATTCGAGAAAGAGATCGACCAAGTCCCATGTTTCTGCATGCCCAAAGAATTGACCGAATGATTTTAAATTGAGACTTATACAAGATTGCAGACAAACAAGAGCCGAACGAAATAATAGAGGTTAAATTAACACCGTCTCTCAATCATAAACGAGAAATTATACAATAGTGATAACAATGCAATGTGTGGATAACAAAATGAGATAGATATCATCGCTTTGGATGCCTCACGAACACGGGTGACGTGTCAGGAAAGGCAAACAAATCCAAAAGGTCATCCGAGGAAGATGAGTGCAATGATAATGTAGCCGCGGACTGTCCGTCATCGCCGTCATCCTCGTTCGCATCTTGACTATCTGCTTCGGCTTCAGGTGTGTGGTCAGACTCGTCATAGGTAACCTTTCTAACCAAACGTCTCGTAGGTGTAGGTTCTCCATAAGGGCAATCGTCGAAGAGTTCTGTGTCGCGACGTCTGAATTTGGATTTGGATTTTGCTCGGCGTTGCACCGTCTGACTCGCACACCTCTGCTGCTTCTGCACAGGGAAACAAAGCTCGTCACTGGAACCTACTCGCCGCCGTTTCTTTGATCCAGACGGAGGCGACGACTGCAAACTTGGATCATCCGCGGATCTCATCTCGTCCGACAACTGGTGATCAAGATCATCACAATCTCGACATAGTGTCCTTTCCTCTGCATCCGCGAGATTCTTGACAAGCTCCTCTCTGATCTCCAGGAATTCAGGTTCGTGACCCCAAGACATCACAAGCGACTTATCAAAATGAGTCAAGGTCTGCTTTATAAAGTAGATCTCAAGTCCGAACAAATGATTGAAGCGAAGAGAGGCGGCAAATGAACGGATTTCATCGATAGATTCGACGGAGAATTCATCTTCAGACGACAATGAGAAGATCCTCGAAATGAGTGGAGAATAAACGGATCTTGAAGAGCGCGACATGGCTAGAATTTTCACCATTTGGTCTAGATCCCGGTTGGAGAATGAAGGTGGTAAGCTTGCTAAACACCAAGTGAGCACACATGTCATAATGTCTTCCAAATCCGGAAAGGGAGATTGAAATGGAGACCGATAGTTGAAGTAGGAAAACGCCAAGTCCAGTACGGCCAGACAAACATCCTCGTTATCTTCGACCTTCGGAGTGAACATGAGATGATCCAATATGGAGTTGCACCATTTCATCAACAGGTCAAGCTTTCGAGCGTTTGGGTCCTTTTCACTCTTGGGTTTTTCACCTCTAGAGCTGGCCAGGACCTTCGCAAGGCCAGTGGCAAAATAAATGAGACATATGAAGTCTTCATTGGACACGTCTCGCGCCAATTTGACCATGGCTTTGCTCGTCCACACTTCTGAACTATTGCTGGGTAAAGCCTGGAGTAGCATGCCAACAAAACTCCGTTCATTGCCAAAGCTGGCGCTGCACCATTTCATTTTGAGCTCAACGAGATAGGATGCATGAGCTGTGTTGCAGATTGGAGGAGGGAGAGGAGAAACAGCATTTGGATTGCTGGGAGACGTAAGAGATATTGTGAGCAAGGCTCGCGTTAAGGCTTGGCAGTGCGGAATCAAATAATACGGGTATTTTTGGGATAGACAAAAGTCTAACAGACAAGCGAGGAGGGTTGGATAATGTGGACACAGCCGGAGGATGAGCTGGAGCGCGTGTGCTACCAAAGTCCACCTATGTAGAATATTAGACGCGAGGAGATGAGACAAAAAAGACATACTTGCGAAGGTGTAAAGGAACTTCATCGTAAAGTTCATCCGTATAAGATATCTCTTCACGCGTTTCTTCAACATCACTTCCTTCTTCGTCCCCATCCAAATCTCGAGGAACGTCTTGATAGTTAGCAAGTTCCTGACCAACCACCACGCCGCATAGCGCAGACAAGCCAAGCACGGATGAAGGCAAAGATATAGAGATACGTCTGTCATCATAATCCGAGACAGACCCAAATGCAACCTGGACAACATTTCTGAAAGCATCACGGACTGCGTATATGCTACGAGACAACTCGAGGTGTTTTCTGCTGTTCGGGTCGAGCTGAAGTTTAGATTGTAGGGCTTCTGGCGGTTGCAATATTGCAAGGGGTGGTGCATCTTCTATAAAATTGTGAGCGCTGGGGGCGGAACGACTCCGGGTGGAATAAGTAACCCGAACTCCAGGAGAATGTGTGCTGGAGGCAAGCTTTTCGCACTTGGTTCGGAGAGGCCGTAAGACGCGATTTATCCGTGAAGTTGTCAAGTGCGTGCCAGACATGTAGGATTGTTTGCTCTGGAACAAGTGCTGGAGCGCTGGCAAGTGGTGACGGGGAACGCATATGTTGAATCCAAGACGCGTCTGAAGGTGTGGTTCAGACGCGATTTCCCACGGTCTACCGATGTGTGCATACAAAAGCTATGAATTGGCAACTCGTACTGCCACAAAACTTCACTGGTGCTCAACTTCAAGGTTCACCTCTCGCCGTATACTGTATTGATGACGGATACGACGAAACAGTGCGATAATGCGATAACGTTCAACACTGTCTGATATTCCATTCGGCCCGGACCATTCTTCACATTTGGACCCAAAACAACAAAAAGAGATCATGACCTCCGGTGGGTCATAGTGAATGTATCTGTCGAAACTGATGGAGCGTAGAAATCGCATCCAGGCTCTTGCCGGTCTACGTACTCAGACGCAACACGCTCGAGGCACTGTCCGGATCAAATTACTTTCAACGAATTGAAACAAAGGCATAAAACACTAGACCTACGATCTGATACTGAAGATGCATGTAAGTCTGGACCTGGACAGGTAGGTGAGCAAGTATACAACGTACCAAGCGATGTTATGGGAATGTATATAATACAGAGATACTTCCTTTACTCTCCATCTCAAACCATCAGCTGGCGATATCCCAGCTTATTATACATCTACTTAAGATAAGCGTCAAAACCAAAATGAAGCAGATTGAAATCACAAGGGAAGTTGGCCACCACAACCGCAGCCGAATACGCCTCCGTTAGACACTTTGTCCAATCTGGATTTGCTCGATACTCAGATTAATCGACAGGAGAAGAGACGTGACCGAACAAAGGCAGGACATTCATAATAAGCTATCGCCATACCCCTGTTACACTGACGGCCAGGCGGTATACAGGGTCAGCTGCCCAGTGTTGTCTTCCCGATCTCATGCATCGACATGGCATATTTCTTGCTAGTAGGCCTGAAGACTCGCCCCGATAAGCCAAAGCTGCAACAAGAGTGTAGCGGGTTAACGTCGTAGGATGAGCTCAATGGCGTCAAAATTATCAGGCAAGTATATATTTGGCAACACCTTGTGGTGTAAACATGGTCCGTGCGCACTCTCTCGGAGGTATAAAAGGCGCAAAGGAACGACGCTGCTTCTTTACCACTCTGGCCTTTTGGCTTAGATCAAGTGTAGTATCTGTTCTTAATAGTTTAACCACTATTATGAGGGCACCGCCCTCATTCTTGGTTATCTAATTTTTGCCGCCCTTGTTCTTCGTGCTCTGCTTGCAACACGGAGACGCGATGACCTTGCTGCTGCACTACTGGCTTGTGTCGTCGGGGGATCTCTCTCTTCTTTTTCTCATTCTTTTCACTGTTGTCATTTGGCAACATTCAAAGGTTGGGAAATGGACTGGAGTGGTCTTCTTAGTATCTTAGGTTTTGTGTCATTAATAGTTTTATGACTTGTTACCTATGTAGTTTGTGGTTGATATGTGTGACTGTTTGTGGGAATTTAAAATTTGTTGAAAAATGTTTTCTCAATTTGTGCGAAACCTCCTGTTTACAGGTAACTTTATTGGCAGAGTCTGATTGTGATGCATGAGTTATTGGCACGAGACGACACTGACTCCTTCTGGAGTCGAATATATGCTCAACAAGACCATGTGTAAGAAACTGTGCTCTTGGCCAGCAGGCCATTTCCCTTTCTGCGTCAACCAGTTCTTTCAAGTTTTGGCTGTGGGTAGCACCCAGGCGAGTTGTTTTTGCTCTTCGTTGCAGTTCTATGAACCGCGGATTCGGCCGCTCGGGCTTCTTAGACGTAATAGCTCTTTCTTCAATGGCTTGTGCTTACTACGTTTATTCCTTGGAATACACGATCAGAGAAACGGGGACGTCGCGTTCGCAGCCTCATCTAACGGTTATGAACGGTTTCGAGGCCATAAAGGTTGACAAGTGCACTGATTGTCACGGTATTCAATGGATACGAGTACACAGCACATTCACACGACTTTCAGAGAAGAACTTGAAAATCCTGCATCGAAAATTTCACAGTGTTCGAGGAAGACTTTGGTCACGCTTGTGGTCGGATGCAGTGGGAGAAAATGGGAGAAAGGTTTGATAGAAAAAGCGGCCAAAATAATTCACCGGTGACGTGAGAGCCTTGACGTTTTCCGCCTGTCGCAGAATGAGAGATTCTTAGTGTTCGGTTGGGCTCCTGATCTATGCTGCTGACCTGAACGTTTCAGATCATGTGAGGAACAAAAGGCTCAATTAGCTTATCCAAATCAGATCAATATCTTGGGCGCGATAATGGCGGAAGTTGTTCAAGTTGGCGCCCTTCATCTTTTGTCCCAACAATAATCAGAAAGTACGTTTAACTGACGTTGTTATCGCGTTGGCGCTCGTTGATCGTCGCTTGCAGTTCAAGTCTATCAGGAAACAAATCAGGCGCCCAACGCGAGCGATGAGGCAAGCAAACATCATGTCATCATTTGCATCGCCAACAGCGTCCGAGCCGGTTATCATCCTGAATTGCAACGTCTAGAAACGGACCAACTTTTTCCCTAGTTATCCGGCGGAGATTATGAGGTCAGCGCCTCTTCAGAGTCAGCGTCTCATAGAAATATCGTCCGATCATGGGGCGGGCTGCGTTGGTGATCAGCTATGGATGGAATTTGAAAGGCATAATCAACAAGGTAGGCGAACCTTCTTACAGGCTGGTAATATCAACAGGAACCTACGAATTAGTGACCATCTGTTTCACAAATTCACGGTGCCCGATCATACCAGTCTTTTGTCTTCAATTCACCGCTCCGGCCTGCGACACTGAATTACGTAGCGGCGGGGGAGAAGAGGCGATGATACCAATGGCCTGAACATACCTGGTACCGCTGGCCTGTGTGAGGAAACATATTGCATGTGGGTTATCAGTCCGCAGCCATTCGAACAATATCCACACTTGGTACAAAACGGAGGTGTGTAAAATTATTTGACTCGCGTTCTTGCAGGAATGAACACTGATAAGCGCCTTGCTACACGGATAGGCTCTTTCAGGGCTGTGAGCCCACTTAGACCCTCTTTTCACGAGGGTGCACCTTAGCTGCTGGCGCAGGATACTCGAGTGGCTCAGATGCTATCGTCCACCGGAATCTTTTGACAATAGAGTGCTTGTGATTTGATTCCAAGGCTTACGTGAGGGCTGCCAGCTCAAACGCAATATTTTCGGCGCTCGGCAGCGTGTCTTTACGGACGATCTGTTGGAATACGAGTTGAATTGGATGGACGCTTTCGACTTGTTGCACTCGCACGCTCGGTTATCAGGGGAACAAGACATAAATCTCAGTTGCTACAAGCGCCACGGCTGATGATACATGCGACACCAACTATAGCATGATGGCACCGCGACAAACAAAGCCCAAGTCGCCTCCGGACCCCAGTAGTATGCAGGACGTGTATGCTCACTTCAATTATGAGACAAGTACATCCATGCCTCCTCAATTATTTCGAATTAAAGATCTAAAAGGAGATACCGATTTTAGAGTTCTCCATGCCAAACCAAACGAAATCCATTTGCAGTCTAATAACGGAGAATCTACCAAGAAGGATAAGTGCTAAGGAGGCGACGTCATTCTCCAACCCGTATTCTAGGTCAAGTAGATCCCCATCATAACTCCGAGTCCTCTTTATTGATCGCAGAAACAAACTTTCGCCAGTAGATAGCAAGGTTTTCGGATTCGACAGGAATTATGTACAAGGTCAAGATCAAATGACGGGTCGACGATACGGCTAGCCACTATTGTAGCCCCACCATATGCTGGACCAAGTGACCCACCTACGGATATTCCCGCGATAGTGACAAGCCTCGTATCTTGGGCGACTGTTTATAACACCGACTTCGGGGGAGTTCGGAGGATCATCTCGCCGACCTGGAGAAGTGCCTGGGTTACTGAAGGGATTCAGTAGTGCAAGACGAGCATGGTTGCTCTTATCTTGAAGGATCGTGTTGGACCACACCTCCCGTGCGACGAGAGAAAAACACAGAAAGGACTCGCTCCACAGGAAGCCTCCACCTTACCCTTTACGGTGATTAATTACTCGGCATATCTCATGGAAGGATCTGTCGCACTTTCGATCGCCTACCTGTTTGATCAATTAATGGGCCTCGAGACGCGGGGCAGAAGGACGAAGCGCCGCTCCTCGTGCAAACTAGTATACGGAACCTAAAATCGGAAGACCCGACAGTCGTATGACTTAGTTGTTTGATGAAACTAGTTCCGTGAGAGCTACAAGGCCAGCGCCTTCCAAATGGTGGAGCTTAACCATACGCTGCAATGAGGCCATCTAACAGCGCGTCTGAGTCCGTCGGTTCACGGAGCATCAATCGATTTAACGAGGTAACTTCATCACACTCAGATGATCTCTGATTAAAAAGATGGCTCGGCGTCCAGCAATGTCACAGAGTCTACCGTTTGAAGGCGATGTGGTTTTCGCAATTTTTTATTTACAGTGACGAAGGCGAACAAGTAGTTCATGCGAGCTTTGAACCAAGTATGTGCGTGCCATAAGGTGGGAGACCAAAGCAAACATGTACAAATAGAGGATTTGCGGCGTAAGAAAGCGTGACTTCGGGCCTGTTCGGTGATTTCCGTGTGATGTTTTAGTCACATCGAAGGCGATGGAGGCAGAGGAAGTAAGATTGAACATCGAATAGGTTGGTCTTCAGAATTCAGATCCCAGAATCCAAATTAGTCTCCTCCCGCTTCTGTCGTAGACTCTGGCCTAGCACGATGTTGCTTGTACGACCAACACCCTGTCTTTTCACAGCTCGCTTTTTCTCACAATTTCCATAACCAGAGTCCGAGTTCCTTGCCATTCACACCTCCAAAGCACCCCCGATGAGAAGAGCACAATCGCAGGACGCTTGTTATGCAAATATCCCTATTCTGCGGATTTTGCTACGTTGGTACTCTAATGTTACCCAGCGTCGCTTGTGACACTGTTCAGCTGACCTCGGACAACAACGGAGACAAGTCAGCCGTCATATTTATCGACCAGACTTGTAAAAGCCTTCCTGGATTAACTGGCAAGTAGGCGCACAGTGTCTGGTCATCATTCTTAACTGTCTGATTTAGATTCGTATCTCGGCGCTGTTCAGTATGGAGGGCGCGAGCGGTCAAAGTTTAGCAGGATGTAGGGGCCCGTCGATCCCTTGATCCATGCCTTGACGCGCGCCCGGAGGCTGTAACACAGGGCAGAGACAGTACGTCGAGAATTATCCTTGGATTAACAGGAATGTGTTTATTGAATCCCGCTTACCATGTCACGTCTTAGTCGGGTCTCTAAGCGTTTGTGTTCATTTTGCATTTATATCAATCTAGAAACGAATCTTGTCCTAGGAAGTTGTTCGGGCGCGCATCGCGAGCGAGGACGCTCACGCATACCGAGTTTTATAAGGGTCCTTGGATCTTTTCTCAAACCGTAGTAGGTGGGATTATCGTACGTTACCCTGGCAGCAATTCGACCAGTTATCCGTAACATTTTACAGAGTACATGATTCCCAGCTTTTTGGCGAGATGTGCTTACAGATTACAAAATCTGCACGAGATGTGATTCCAACACCCATCTTTACAGAAAAGGTTACGTTCAAGTCACGGATGGTCACCATTGAAGATTCACTTTTTTTTTGCCATGACACATCTCCACGTTGAACCGCACACTGTTATTTTTTGTACAAGAATTCATGACTAGGAACATCAATATTCAGGCTGATGGCCGCCTTGGTGTATGCTGCAGCCTCATAATTGTTCAAGCGTCATTTGTTTTGATATACTTCCCAGCTCCATCTCTTGCGATGGTCCTGATGTAACAAATACCGAGGAAACACCTTGGGTCAAGGAGAAAGGCGGACAGAATCATCTTGCCTTATGAAGATCATAGCTCTTACCACGTATCTTCTTTGGACGACTAAAATAATACTTCACCAACTGTATACGGACAATTTCAGAGTCAACTGGAGGACGGGGAATTTGGAAATTCTCAAGCGACGGATGGCAAAACGTTCTTAACGCAAGATCTCTAGACCTCTGTTTTTTTTAGGATGTCAGTGCCTTCGGAGAATAAACGGAGACGTTTCAGTTTCTTGTTGAGAACACATTGGATGGAGCGGATTTTGTCGCTGTTACGCTTCATCCTGTATAGGCCCAGACTTTGACCGAGAATGTCGACTGCCATGACCCGTCGTGACTGTCATTCAGCTCAGTCATACGTGAGCTTTCGTTAACTTCTCCCGCTAGCGCCAGCACCTGTGTTCAATCTGTTTTGTTCAAGATCAGCAATATGTGGTACGCAGAAGAGTGACTTGTGAATAGCAGCTATGGTTCATGATCGCCTTCCTCATCATCACGCCCTGAGCGCATCAGATTCCTTTGATACATTCCGGTCTATCATCGACGGTGGTGTCAGCTTCCGGTCCAGACTTGCCCATCCAAGAATGAAGCCGTTATCTGAATTTCTGATTCGCAGTCAGCCGGGCGTCATCCTGACGGAACATCGCGGATGAGCTAGGAGATTGTTTCCTGATCAGAAATGACGAGGCTCGGAGCTCCTTGAGATGTTTTCCATTCCTAACCATGTAGGAATAGCTGGTGTTTGTTGAAAGACCGTGCCCCTTGCACTGAAGACAAGCCGGGACATGTTTATGTCCGGTAAGAGCGCACATTATGTCGTCATATCGAAGTGGATGTATCACCAGTATAAGTATATATAGGCGAATCAAACTATGTGAGTGATCCTCGATCCGGGTGGCGTTGAATATTGCCGCTGTATGTGTTCTGGAGGGATCAGAATGTCAAGAGAACCTGAAACGAACCTATTCACAGAAAACAATAATGGTCCTAGTGCGAAACAAACCCATAAAAAGTAGCAGGCAGGTTCAGTAGGGGTTTAGGTTGTCCGTACACTTTGACTTCTTTTCAATAAATGGAAATTGGATCAGGAGCCACTGAGGAGCAGGGAAGCAACATTCAAATCTTCAGTCTTCACCTTGATTTTGAAAGATGTGATCATCCTTCGTTGCCCCGTGTCCGTTTCTACAATCAAGTCTGACCGAATTCCTGAGAACTGTTGATTGCAGCCGGAACGGTGACGAGCGCATAGTTCGGATTGTTTTTGTTTGCGCAGGTAAACAAGACAGTATTGTGATCGTGAAGTTCGGATCTTTGTCTGTTTATCATCAGCTGGATGTACACCAGTGGAGAGAGATAGGGAGAACAAAGGCGACAGTGGGCGGCACAATGATTGAATGATTCGGAAGTGTGTGAGTAGACATTCTTGAGAGAAGCATGGTAATACTTACGATAGTCTACACAGATGCCCTGCCTCAGGTGTGTTATGTAAATCCATCTTGGCAAACGGCGAGATAAAAACAATTGTATGATTTGTCTGTTATGAACATCAGTGATTGTGGCGGTATCCATGGGAGGGGCGAGCAAAGAATGTGTACAAGGTATTTCTATGTGAAGAATCTAAGTGCATGAAGTAAAGTGTCCTGCAAGTTGTCCGTCTAAAACGTATTAAGTCTAGTCCTCCTCGTCTTCCACCTCCTTGTTTGAGCATCTCTCAAATAGAAATGAGATCGTTCCCCCAGGCACATCGTGTACCGATACGCCGCGGTTCTTCTTTGCTATCTCTGCTGTAGAAACATTGTCAATGTCCGCGGCCTCGAGGAGATTCTGTAATCGCGATTTGCTCTGGGAACGATTATTTGTATTGTTGGCATCGTCGTCTTCAAATTTGTGCAACAACATTCCCAGAATATCGTCTTTCACTTGTCCTCGCGCATTCCGCACCAAGCCATTGATGTGGGTCCATTCTCCGAGCGACGCTAATTGTGCTTTCTTTTTCAACATGTACTGTGGCAGATGAAAACGAGGACGGCGATCAAGACTTTAAGATTCAAAGCAGAGCCAACAGCTGACGTACTGCTCTATCAATTTTCTCCATATCTCCTGGATTGATCTGCGAAGCGGGGATAAATCCCTTTCTTAAACCATCGTGCTCTTCAGAATCGCTCAGATCTTCTGGATCTGACTGGTCGAGATACGCGAGTTTGTTTGATCCTTCACAAGGACAGTCGAGCAAATCGTGAGTATGACAGCCGGTGTGTGGATGAATGGTGAATATATCGCGCAACTAGGATATAGGGGGTAAGTAACTGATTATATATCAAAACAACAAATTTGACCTCTTTTGCGGTGAATGAGTCGGATGTAGATTCGGTAACAGCCTAAAGAATCATATGTCAATACAAGTATAACTCAAATAACTATATGAGAGCCTCACTGTTCCCATCACAGCTGTGCAGTTTGTTCAGTACGCAATAGTAGACATATAAAAACTGAACTCACAAGCGCTCAAGCCCAATTTTGTTACCTGCCGTTGGAAGATTTTTTCTGGTACATGTCTCTACATCAACGCCGGCAATTGTTGCAGGATCGAGCTTACCATCAATCGTTCCGGCAGTCAGGAAACGGTATATGTATACAGGGCGCTTCTGACCATCTCTGTGTCGAATGTACGTATCACATAATAGCCCCGATGCATATATTGAGAACTTACCTGTGAATGCGGGCCATGCTCTGCAGGTCATGACTAAAGTGATCGAACGAGCCTCAATTGACAAGGAATCGAAGGATATTACCCATGGAGACGCACCTCGGATTCCAATCGCAGTCGATCAGACATAGACGCGAAGCGCCAATGAGATTGATGCCAACACCTCCGGCCTTTGATGACAGTAAAAATATGACTAGGAGAAAAAATAATCCGATCAGTTCCAAATGTCTCCTAGATCGGAACGTTAAATAGGACATACACCTGGTTCCTTGGGATGATTTATTGAAATCATTGACATACTCCTGTCGCTTCTGACTTGGAGTCGAGCTGAAGGTGTGATGAACAATCTGGAAGAGGCACGATTGTATGATCTAATTTCTTACCCATCTAATCGAAGGTACGTGTAAGACTTCTTTTTGCACAACGCTTCTAAGATGTTGAGGGTAGATGTCCAGTGGGAAACGATGACAACTTTCTCATCGGTATTCTGCGTACGGGTTGAATAAATCAAATCGAATCCTGGTCGATGTAACACACCTTCCTAATCGTTCGAAGAAGACTGGATAGAGCCGTAAGTTTCCCTAAAATGCAAATTAGCAACATTTAATACAAAATTCGGGAGATAAGATAATACTTACCGCTTAAAGATACGTCGTCCACCTGAACCTTGTGTGGCAAATATTCCAGCGCTTCATGCACTACATTCGTCGTTATCTCACCACCCTGATTCTCCTTTGATTTATTCCTATCCGCAGTAGCCTTGAGTAGGATGGGACTGTTACAAATCTTCTGCAACATTCCTATCAGAACCAAGGAGTCGGACAAACTGTCAGCAATTAATCCAAGTGTATTCTTGCTCAGGATCTTCGACAACATGTCCACTTGAAGTTTCATTGGTGTGATGAACACGACGTATTCATCTAAACACAGCCATCACTTATTCAGCTCAAAGGTTACTGGCCTCGTCTCATACTCACACTTTGGAGGAAGGAAAGTTTTGAGGATAGTTGCATCTCTTCGTAGAACGAAACTTTTTGCAATATGTAAAAGCTACGGTGGAGATTAGATCCGCGAACAATTCACGAAAAGCAGGAATACTCATTACTTGCTTGGATCTGGCTTCTCCCAAATCTTTTTCTTTCTCTGTGCAGTCTGGCGTTCGACTTTTGAGAATTGGATTTTCATAAACCCGACGGAAAGTGCTATAGTCATCTAGAATACGGATCAGGCCACGCTATCACATTCATCTAAGGGGATAATGACTAACCGAGCAATCCAGGGTTGCAGAAGTCAGCCTAGGAAAATCCAAAGGTGACGTTTATTCTGCTGAGGATCTGAAAAGTCGGACGATTCCACCAACCATTGCATGAAATTCACTCATGTCATTCTGGATTGGAGTACCAGTGAGAATGGCTCTTCGTGGTGTCTTGAGCGCTTCAAACATCACCGAAGTTTTGTTATTCGCTGATCTCAGTCTGTGGCCTGATGATTTGTCAATTAAGGCGAAACTAGCCAATAAAGGAATGAGATCACGCAAACCTTCGTCACAGACAATGAGGCCTATTGGGGGACTTGAATTCAAAAACCATGAGTTTCAAATTCACAAATGAAAAAAGAACTGACGAAACTTGCACAAAGATAGCTCCTGGCTAAACGATAATTGAGAACAATACTAGGGTCTCGTGGATTAAGCGCTTACATGACAGTTCGCAATTTTTCATACCCGATTATTAGTACTTGCTGTCTTCTAGAAAACAATAGGTAACAGCGCCATTAATCAGAACCAAAGTGGACCTTACGAATTGATAAACTGCTTAATATGCGTTTTATCTTTGTCACCCACAAGGATATTGATGCGATCTCTCCCAAGCCTGAGCTCTCGGGCTGAGTAAGGAATTGAAAACCGAAAATACGTGTGAAATTGCATACCACTTGTGGAATTCAGCTTTCCAATTCTATGTAATATGAGGGTCAAGGTTGGAAGCAGCCAAATAACATTACTTACGTTTAGCAAGGAAACCGGGCATACTATGAGCGCTTTACCCACCACGGGCATGATACAGGAGTACGGATTTTGCTCTAGAAGGCAAAGTAAGCGTCGCTATACAGGCTTGTTACGGACCTGAGACTCACTAAGCAGAGTCCACACAAGTGTGATCGTCTGGAGTTTTGATTAGTTGATCCACTTGCATCTCCGATTCATCAGAAAACACACTTGTAACGTCTTGCCCAAGCCCCTGTCCAGTTGTTTGGTCATTCAGTGATCAACAATTAACCATGTATAGAAAGGACAAACATTTCATCGGCAAGAATGCAACCTTGACCTTCATGTTTCCTCATGCCCATCACACATTCGTACAGGAATTTGACGCCTTCTACTTGATGTGAACGTAGATTTCTAGCAAGCACCGGATCTATGACAACCGGGACAACGGGAGAATTTCTAGAAGAAGATCACTCAACCCCTCGGACCATACAACACAGCCTGACGAGAAAGCGAACCTCTTATTAAATTTAGTTTGATGTTCTTTGCTAGGCGATTTCATTACTACTGCGCCTTCAGCGCTGGGATCATGCCTGTGTGTATTGTCAGATATGCACCGGAGACATGCACAGGCTGAACACATACAACGGGTCAGTTCTTGGCTTTTGAGGGGCCCTGCTGTAGAACGAGGTGGGTGCAATAAAACTTGACGATGAGATTGGTGCAGTTTTCGAGCTTTGTTGAAAAGGGCTATTCGGGTCATTTGTTTTTGGCGGCCACGATTTGTGACGAGGAGGGCTAACAATTTGAATTTCCGGGTCGTGATCATCCTGATCGTTTACTTCCTGGCCAGAAATTCCAGGAATTTGCGATTCCGACACAGGGGCATCTAACCGAACTTCACGCGTTCCGATGAATATGTTGAAGCCGGAATAAAGCGGACCATCTGATGAGGTTCTCGTGCCAAGGCTAAATGAGAGCCGTTATCAGCGTCCAGTCATAAAATAGCAGAAGGACCCAAACATCTTTCCGGACTCGGATATGAGCTGAAGTCTCCCATTTTGTGTACATCTAACATAGGCGTCTCCGTCCCAGGTCTTGTGCTTCTTCTGTTGAGGTTTCCTCCTAGAGAAAATATTTCAAGGTCAAGATGAGTACTGGATAGCAAACTCGGAATTTTTACCAATTCGCTGTCCAACATGAATCTGGAATGGTCGTTGCAGGTTCGTTGCTGACTATGGTGGTAGTGGAGGGGGACGCCATTAAATTAACGGGATAGAGCGGAATGCCTCTCGTTTGCGCAGGGACCTCAGGGACCGCATGGGGGTTAGCCTTCGAAAACGGAGATCCTACTGACTTCAATGGAAGAAATCGTTTCGTCGAAGAAGAGGTTTTCGGACAAGCGAGAGCCATTTTGGAACCAGTGGAAAAACATTGACCAGACATAAATTCATCGCAAGGAAATTCACGATCAAACTCTACATCCTTGTCACCAACTTTGATATTAGCACCTGATTTGATATTTGTGACACTTGTTTTGCCAGTTGTAAGTCTGAGAAAGTATCAGCCCAGAAACGATTAATATATATTATGCGCTCACAATTTGCCGTCTTCACTGAAGAGCCTGCAAGAAGATCCGTGGAGCGCCAGAACCCCATCACCGTCCCATGTCTTGTGCTTCTTGTATTGGGGAGATCTCCTATGGAGATGATGAACAGGAAATCATAGATATGGGAAGAAGCTAGAAAGACCATTGAACTATCCAATACTGCTCGTTGGTGCCACCGAAAGAGCCGCTTGCAGGATCTTGTTCACGCCGTTTCTTACCAGAAGCGTCGAGACCAGAGTCCGCTGACTTACGCTTCTGGCCTCGACTGCCGAGGTCCAAAAACGGTGGCATCCGTTGGATTGAGATTGCGAAATACGTGAAACAAGTAGTATATCGTTACTCTCCAGAAGCTTCAGAACTGTGAGTTGCAGAACAAGAACTTGACGCGACGCGAAAACGGGTCAATCACAAGTCACACATCTCGTGACCATCGTCACGCAAACGTGGTCACGGTCATCACCGCACACTAAAGTTCAAACCCTAGTAGAGTATATTACGAATCGATAGATAGAGGCGTGTCGGGACTGGGTCAAATTGATGCAGGGTGGAACAAAGGGCGATGCGAATTGGGCAAAAGGCCGGTTATGCGTGAAATTATGATGCTGATGATGATAATCTGTTGTGGGTGTGATATATTGGAGACTCGGAGGAGTTGAGGATACAGCGTCTATCTCTCAACCGAGTTGCCTGACGTTTGTTCCATGAACGGATCGCAAGTCAAGAGGTCCGTCTCGCTTCCGCAAGGCGCTCGTACCAGCGCCTACGGAATGATAGGCGCTCGGGATACCAGGGGGTTTCGAACAGACCTTCTACGGACATCTCCTACACACAGCACGACGACCAAGCGCGCGGGCATACTGGTATATACGTTGCGCTGATCACCAACCGGACGGACACGGCCGTTGTAAAATTTGATACGTTCAACAGCAGACGCTCAGGCCACCCGTTTTTATTTTGTCATGGGAACGGAGAATAGGCGCATTTCACTGTTGGCATTTCGACTATCGAATCGAGCACGATGCGCACAGCCGGGAAAACAATTGAGTCCAGGTGCGGTGAGTTTCGTGTTCGATCCAGAGAACGCTTTTTTTGCCCTTGAGAATTCACCGCTTCGGATCAGAAACAGTGATGCCAACCAATTTGCGAGGACAGAATATATACTCGACTCAATCGTCTTCAAAATGCCAGTATCCTAGTGCCTAGGTGTCAGATTTATCCAGAATGTCCAATTCTAAACTTCGACAGCGCCAGTCTCCTTCGACCACTCCCAAAGTCCCCTCAAATGGCTTCGAAGGCAATGGCGCATGTAGCCCCGGCGCCATGGGTCCTGCAAGCTCCCCGCGCTTTCGTGTTCATATCTTAGCCATCTCGGCTGTGTTATCTGTCACTGTCTTACTTTATCTACGATCTTTCATTTTCCACCCTCCTACCCTCGCTTACATCCTCTGTTCTCCTCCCGGCACCGCCAGAATATACACCGTCGATGACAATAACACCAAGGTCGAGTGTTTGGTCGTAAAGGATGAGCATATCATTGATGCGGGCGCTTTCGGTACGTCGATCAACCTCGTCGTTAAACTTGTATTGGCTTACTACTCCCACAATACAGTCGACGTAAAACAGCGTTATGCCTTCGATCTGATTCGCATCAAACAAAACGCTACCGTGGTTCCCGGTCTAACTGGTGAGCACAGCTTCTCATTATGGAAATCCCAGTATGGAGATTGCGCGATATCGGTATTATTCGATGAAAAACTCCATATGCCCTCCCAGGTCATCCTTGGATATGGGGAGATCTATCACATCACGTTCTCCTAGTCTCATGCCACGTCCACATGTTGAGCCCCTTTGTTGCCAGATTCACACATCCATGCTCTTGAATATGGTGCACAGAAACAGATGCCCATGGAAAACACCAAAGATGTTGATGGCAAGCAGAATTCCCATTTGAAATGCTCTACTTATTAACGGCTTATCACAGCAACCGTTGATAGAGTTGCCACGTATATCAAGTCACATCCTGCCATTCATCGCAACACTTCATACTTTGTGGAAGGCTGGGGATGGGATCACACCAAATGGCATACAGAACGTTTTCCCACCTATGTATGTCTGGCTAGAACGTGCCCGCCGGTGACAAAACTAATAAGCATGGATCACACAGACAGATTTGGAAAAGAATCCTACTGTCAGCGGCAGACCGATAGTCCTCCAAAGCAAAGACGGACACGCTCTATGGGTTTCTGAGAAGATTATCAGAGCTATGTTACCTCTTCCTGACCACGTAGAGGGTGGCTTCATTGTTCGTGACAAAGATGGAAGGCCGACTGGTTAGTGTTCTTTTTTTGTTGGGAATATGATATTCAAATGAATTCTTTTTTAGGTGTGTTCCTCGATAAGGCACAAGATCTGGTTCCGAAAGAACCCGCAACTGAGGAACATCTACTAGCGCGTTGGGCCGCTACAGTCAAGGATGCTCATTCCTTCGGATTGACATCTATTCACGATGCGGGGTTCAGTCCAGTGTCTTTGAAATTCTTCAACCGGTACGATGATCGCAATTTACCCCTTACATTTTGTTTTGTGGTTAATTAATAATCCATTAGTCAAGCAGAGAGTGGCAACTTGCCTGTGAGGCCCCATCTTTCACTCTTAATTTCGATGCTGACATCTGAACTACAAGTTACGCGTATATGGAATGAGATATTTTGACGAGAGCAAACCTTACTGGGGAGATTCCGCAGAAAAACTGATCTCCGTCGGAAACCATAGGCTAACATCCCGTAGTGTCAAAATCTTTGGTGACGGTGCGTGACCTCGACTTGAATCGGCCAACATTGTGTGCTGATTCGACGTAGGAGCGCTGAGGTCTGGCGGTGCCGCAGTGAGTTCCTTTTTAATGAACGGCATAATCTAGATTGACATCTACGTAGCTTTATGAACCATATACAGACAATCCTGAAACGCGAGGATTTATGCGTATTTCCGCAGAGGATCTGAACGATGTTATTCCTAGATTCATGCGTGATGGCTGGCAGGTTGTGAGTGCTACAGAACCTACTTACAATCGCGTTTCGGAAGCATTATCGTTTTCGCCTAGAATGTACACGCTATTGGAGACAGAGCCCATGGAATAATCCTCGATGCATTCGAACATGCTCTTGCCAGTGCAAATGTCACTGCCTTGCGGCCACGTTTAGAACATGCACAAATAATGACGCGCGCGGACATGGCAAGGCTCGGCAAACTTGGAGGTGAGTAATTTACTATTCATACGGGATCTATTCGAATGCTTATACAATGCGCAGTCATTGCCAGCGTTCAGCCAACTCATGCGTATGTTTTCACCGGCACGACGCCTTTAATTAATATAACTGACTGTTTTAAACAGAACCAGTGACATGTGGTACGCTGAGGAGCGACTTGTGAGGTTCATAATTCCTTAAGCAGCTTGTGCTAACCTTTCATTTCAAGGGTCCGGAACGTGTGAAAGGATTATATGCATTCCGATCTATCATCGACGAGGGAGCCAGGATTACTCTAGGTTCAGATTCACCTGTGGAAGGCATGAACCCACTATCCACCTTCTACGCAGCAATTACCAGGCTGTCTGCGGATGAAAAGTCGCCTCATGGACCTGGCGGTTGGTTCCCAGAGCAGAAGATGACCCGTCTCGAAGCTCTCCGAGGTTCGTGATAACGATATTATATGCTAGTCTAACTTTGTTAACAAAAAGGGAACTCGTCAGGCATAACCATTGACCCAGCGTATGCTTCGTTCACAGAGGAAATTCTGGGTTCGATTGTACCTGGTAAGCGCGCCGATTACGTCGTCCTGTCCCAAGATATCATGGAAATTCCCGCGAATGAGATTCTCAATACAAAGGTGCTCGCAACGGTGATAGATGGAGAGATAGTTTACGGAAAGTTGTGAACAAAAAGGTTCTCGTTGCTTTATGAAGCCTAGAGGAGGTTGGGCTGGGGTATACGAATCAATCGGTGGTCCATCTCACCCTCTCTTCATTCATGGTGTTAGTGAGACTTTGAAGTTTTTTCTGTTTTGTATGTCTGTCTGTCTGTATGTATGTGATCTGGGCCCGTGTAGTATAAGATAGAGACCCGGATGAAACGGTGTGCAGACATGATCACACTTGGTCCACGCGAATGTGAGCGGCACAGGCGATTTCGGGCCGGAATAGATACCGATACCCGGCTGTCGGAACGAGTTGCCCGAGTTCCGACGTAGGTATATCGAAGGACGATCCCATCGAGAGACGCATGTGGTCTCAATTACGAAATTCCCACGCTTACATACATTTCCGAATGACTTGACACACATTTACGTCACTCCTAATCACAAGCAATGGTCCTTAAGTTTTCCAAAACTCCTCCAACTCTCCTCTTTGCTCGTCCTTCGACTTGCTCCTGACTCTCGTGTGTCCAGGCCACCCCACACTCCCTCTCTCCGAACAAACGAGCCTGCCGCGTCCACCGAGAACTAGCGCTATCTCCCGGTGCAACCCCGAACATCGCTTTTGGATTGTGTTCGCTCTGTACAGCTCGTTTATCGTGTATGTCGCTCGCTTCGTGCTTTCCTCGTGCCGCGTGTCTTGGCACTGAATTGGTATGCAAGCAGCCGCGCGTCATGCCTGCTCTTTGTGCTTACAGTAGACCCACCACCCAGCGTGTCACCTCTGCTGCTCGCTCTAGCATTCCCCCAGAATTGACCGACCGGATCATAGACTCTCTGCACAATGACTGGGAGGCTCTCAAGTCTTGCTGCCTCACGTGCAAAGCGTGGCTGCCTGCCAGCAGATATCACTTGTGGCATAGTGTAGTGCTGCGATTTACCACCAGCAGTGATGAAAAGGCCTATGCAGAATTTTTAAAGTCCTCTCCTATCATCACTTCGGGAATTGTAGACCTGACTATCGAATTTGGGCAACCCCGCCGAGGCTCTAGCCGACAACCAGAGTTGGACTGGATAGAAGGCACCCTAGTTCCAATATTTTCGACCCTCAGGCTCCTTCGGCAGCTAATGTTTGTCAACGCCAGTTTCGGCGGCGGCAGAGCAGAAGATGGAGATAAAACAGAAGTGTTTTTGTCCACGATTGCTACCAAGCTATCTTCCATTCGTACCTTACAATTCAGCCTGTGCCACTTTTCCAAGTTCAGCCAATATGTAGAGCTTGTGTGGGGATGTCCCAACCTCGAAACTCTCCGTCTTGACAACGTCACTTTTGATAACATCGATGCATATGTTCCGAGGCCTCCCGCCGTGCCCAGACTGCAACTCAAGTTTCTCATGATCATCTTCTATTCCTCACATATGCCAACAGTCATCGACTGGCTGATATCCGAAGACTTATGCTCCCATCTGGACTTCCTCGTCGTATTCCAGCTGCAAATCGAGTCCCCGGCAGTTAGGCGCCTCTTACCAGTAATCGGATCGCACCTGCGTCACCTGAGCATATCCTACGCTTTTGTTCCGATGCAGCCCGGAACCGAAAATGGCAAGTCACACATTCTTCCCTTCTCTCTCTCCCCTCTCCCACTTTCCTAAACCTAAAAGCAACAAATCACCACACACACACACACACACAAAGGGGAGACCAGAAAACGCTAAAACCTGATTCCCTCTTTTTTTCTCTCTTTTCTAGATCTCTTCCCAACAATATCACATTGCACCGATCTCCGATCACTGAATTTTCTCTTTGCTGGCTCAGGAAGCCTCGCATGGATCCCAATCGTAATCTCCCAAATAAACTCGCCGTACGTGGAAGAGATCGATCTCGGGATAACAGACATCTTCTCGCCGGACGATTTCGAGCGCTTCGACTGGGCTTCTCTTTGGCGGTCATTAACGGCCAAGAAGTTTATTCGGTTGAGGAGCGTGCGCTTTATGGTCGCAGCCGTCTCGGGTGATTCGTTCTCCAATACGAAGGAGCGCATTACGCGGCATTTGAAAGGTGTTGATACCAAGGGCTTGATCCAGGTGGAAAGTGTTTCGCCGGAAGAGGCGTTCCCAACGGGTTGACGACGCTGTTTTATGTAAGACTACTCATGGGTAGCTAGCTTATTATGTTGTCGAGAAACTTGTGTTTTACTGTGTAATCGTAATACTGTGTTCTATCGGTTAGGTAGCGACTTCAAGAAGACGCGAAGTCGGCTGTTTTGATACACAGACCCTCTGAGAAAAATGTGAACTTGCAATTTGCCTCAAACTTCATCCAAGACGATTAGTCAAGTTCGTGGGCATCAAACATGGTGTCCATTCTGATGACTACGCAAAAGCCAAGATACATGAAATTGATGGAGCGAGGAGAAGGAACAGGGAAACGGGCGCAAGCAATCATCGTAAGTACAAGTACAAACACACAAGCCATTTTTTCGAACGTGAGGACCAAGACTAAATGCTACCAAAAGAAACAAAAGCCGGGGAAGGGTGATACGGAAAACGATGGGATGAGGGAAGCGCTATGCTGGGTCGTGTGAATGAGACGAAAACAATACATGACAAGGCCGAAAAAGACGAAAACATATGTGAGAGAGAATGACAGAGAGAAAGCTTCATCAAACGAGGATAGAATGATGCTGCAGGGTTTTTATCAATCACAAGCACCGTTTCAAAAGTTTATCACGCACGATGGATCAGTAACCTCCACCATATCCTCCCTGGGCACCACCACCACCTCCACTGCCACCGTAACCACCTTGATTACCGTAGCCTAACAATTAGCGTCGCGATCACCATGGTCGTGTGAAAAAATCGGCCAACTTGCCTTGCTGAGAGGCATAGCCACCTTGGTACCGCGCATATCCTCCGCCTCCTGAACCACCACCTCCTGAGGTAATAAGATGTCAAATGTCAGTCATAGTCTGATCTCAATGATAAGAAACTCACCGCTGTTGTACCCACCGCCTCCGTAGCTTCCGTAACCTGTCTCGTGTATTAATAAAAAAAAACAATCATGATTGCCCAAACAACGAACCTCCTCCTCCACTGCCACCACCTCCGCCACCTCCGCCTCCTCCACCGGTGCGGGTGTTAGCAAGGTTGACTTTAATCCTCCTTCCGTCAAGCTCCTGTTCATTAAGATTGCCGATCGCTTCATTTGCTTCTTCGGCGGTGCTGTAGGTTACAAATCCGAAACCACGCGAACGACCGGTATCACGATCGCGCATGACAATTGACTACAAGCAAAGAACGCGAAAAAATCACGTCCGACGATCAGTCCTGGATTAGCGACTCAAAAGAAAACGAGGGAGGGAGAGGGAGGGTGCATGACATAAAACAAGCTCTCTCGCTATCTTTTTCGCTCACGGTAAACAATTGGCACACGCTCAACGGATATGAGGAGTGTGGTGGGAGGGGGGAGTCGCAACGAGGTTGCGGAACATTATGGATATTGGGAATGGGACGATAGAACAACACACACATCAAGGACCTGGCCATATTCGGAGAACGCCTATTTTCGACACAATGAAAAAAATCGGGACGTAAATGGGCAGCAAGGGGGATGACGGAGTAGCAGCGAAGAGAGGAAGCGGATCAATCACGAAGATGTCAAGTGCAAATCGAACAAAACAATGATCAGGCGGAAACGCGAGTACACAGAGATCATACTGACTTGACGAAGGGAATCATCATTAGTGTTCCAACTTAAATTTCTATTTTGTTCAACCAAAACGGAGGCAGGCAAAGAGTTGTGAGGACAACAGAAAAAAGGAATAAAAAAATTCATCAGCAGCCAAGAGGGAGGGGCTTATTGCAGTAACAACACGGACCCGACATATACTTTAGCAGACATGGCTACAAGAACGACCGTGGTTTTTATACACGAAAATCGGAATCAGGTGAACGTAGACAAGCGATATCCCAACAGAGAGAAGAGATGGTGGGGGTTGCAGAGGAAGGACGAAATGAACCAGGCCTTGCTCTTTATTCAATGGGGCTTCAATTGGTTTCAAACTCCGGCCGTTGTTTGTCCCTGTTATACTAAAATCGGCGGTCTAGACTCAATGAAGACGTGGCCTGTGACGTGGCCTGTGACAGGCGCTCGTCTACTAGGCAACAATCGCGTCCACCCACTGAAGTATTCAGGGGAGGCCCACCTGGACTTTCACGTTATAGGTCCATAGACGCCCCGTGGGTCGGAGCTGTGAGAGTTTTCGAGCCCAACGGGCAACTGTGGACCTACGAGATAATTGTAAACTTCTCGGTCCGGCTGTTGCCGTACGGGCTTGAGAAGGAGCCACAAAGCGTTACCATCGAATGAATTCACTACAGCGGCTACATGTATCTCTATTCAAATACCAGATATGAACGAATGAATGGTGAAGGACGAAGATATCGGGAAAGATAAGGAATGGTACAATCGCAAGATCCTAGCATATAGTACACTACTATACAAGCCAATTTGCGACTGCGAGCACGGCAAGACCAAATGCTGCCATGATGAACAAAGGGGCCATGGAGGGCGACAGATTGAATGATTGAATTGTTGTCGGGTTTTCGGATCGAGGAGAAGGGACAGCTGTATAGAGGGAAGGGCCGCGACAAGGGATTAGAGGGAAAGAGTTTGCAAGAAAGATAATGGTGAGATGGCAGCCTGCGTTGTTCACTGAGTCAATTACAACCGTCGCGGCATACAAGCAAGTAGGTGACTTACGCATGATAGATTAATAACGATAGATCCCTTCGCAGCCATTTTAATCAGCACAACCAAGTCTTCAATCGGAAGCGAGGGCAACCAAACAAACTCACCACCGTATCCTGCTTCATGGCTTTTGCTGCTATATGCTGCGTCGGGTATCGGCGTAAGTAAGAAAACACGACATCCACAGTCGAACAGAAAAGTTGATCACGACGAACCTCCTCCTGTGACCTTCTCGCCACCGCCTAGGCGGTTACTGGCATAATCAACTTTGATCCTCCTCCCATCAAGCTCTTGCGCGTTGAGATCTTTGATAGCTGCGCTTGCCTCGTCGGCGGAGCTGTATGTCACGTAGGCGAATCCACGACACCGACCAGTCTCACGATCTCGCACGATAGTCGACTAACACACAGACAGAAGAAACATCAATATCCGGATCTTTTATCATTGAATGAAGTAAGAAGAAAAGACCGGCGCCTTATTTCTCCGATTGCATCGGAAAAGTCGCAAGCACGCATATTGATGTGAAAGAGATAACGCATACTTCAAGGACCGATCCATACTTGGCAAACGCCTATTAGCAACGTGATCAGAATTTTAAACAAAGCGAGATAACAGCGGCAGGAGGGGCAATCAGCAAAGGCAGACCAGAGATAGAGACAAATTTCAAAATCAGGTTTAAAACGGGTTCAGTCAGCACAAAACAAAGCGAGTAAACACGAATAATGCTCACGTCACGGAGGGATCCATCATTTGTGTTCCAGCCTAAATTTCTACATCATCGTCAGGTCCAAAATAAGGAGCAAGACAAGGCAAACAAATTCAGTTCAATCAGCTGTCAAGGTGCATGAAGCCTATAAAAGTTGAATACGAACCCAATGTAGATTTTAGCGGACATAGCTATAGCAATAAAGTAGGCGAGACGAGGCTTGACTGCAAGGGATTGGGAAGCGGAAAGAATGGGGAGTCGGAATGGGTTCTACACAATTTATTCATGCAATTATATGTTGTATTTAGCCGCCAGAGATATTGTTTTCCCAATGTGAAACGTTCCAGTTAGCGCCTTTCTTTATTGTGTTGGAACAAAAAAGAATCATGTTATTGTTTGTATTGTTTTGATGGTCAGACAATAAGGAACATGCGTGTGGTGGTATCGTGCGTGACGTGCTATAATACTAGGCTGAAAAGAAAAAGGTCTAGAACTGAAAAATGTAGGAGATGTGTGTACATACATAACCAAGAGTCGTTCAAAAAATCGTAAAACCAAGGAAATGGAACATCCTGGACACAGTAATTGTACTTTATCCCATTGTCTTCCTCTTCTCTTTCTTATCCTTCTTTGACGGCGTATTCGGCTTATCACTATGTATACTTCCGGCGGGACTATCGGTCTTTGGAATTACTTCGGCTTGCGTCTCATCTTTGCTCGCCTTCGAAGATCCTTCTCGTCTAAATCCAGGGATGGAAATGGAGGAGACAGATCCTGCTCTCTTGGTCGTGATTGAGATCCTTCTAGCCAGTCTCTGGAAGTTTTGCGAAGATATTCGCTTCCTCTTCGTCTCCGACTCAGGATCAGGCGTATTCGCACGCGAAGGGTGCGATAGCGGTTCAAATGTGACTGCGGGGGCTGGTGGTTTGGTTGCATCGGCTACAGAAGGCTCTTGCTGGGAGTCCTGATCGTCACTGCTACCAGGGAACGAAACTGCTCCAGGAAATGAAACCGCGCCAGGGAATGGAACCGCGCCAGGGGATGAAACCGGGCCAGGGAATGAGATTTGTGCACTCGTATCCTTGGGAGGGGGCGCTGGAGCTGTTGTCGAAGAAGAAGCGGACTCTGGTTTATTATCCTCAGTTGGCTCAGCTACGGGGAGCGTGGCGGGAGCGACCTCTTCTGTGACTGCATCTTCTGTGTAACCGCCTACGGCCTCTCTCTCTCCCTCTCTTCGTTCCCCACTCTCATGGACATCAAGTTGTCGCTCGAGGTCACCCGGTGGCGAGGGGAAAATTTCCACAGATTTAGTAGAAGGAGAGGCTTCGACGACAGGGAACGTCTCCTTGACTTCATCAACAACAACCTCAGATTCACCGATGTCATATCCAGAGAGAGACCGCCCCTTGTGTAAAGAAGCCTGGTCCGAAGTCGACACCTGATCGTTCCACATGTTTGCAAATGTTCCATCACGAGCCAGCAATTCGCCGTGAGTACCAGCTTCGATGATTTGTCCCTCTTTCAGGACAAGGATGCTAGAGGGCTAGGTCAGAACGGTTAAATCACACTAGAACGTAATAACATACAGATCAGAAGTGGCAATCGTCTGAAAATAAATATCTAATCAGCAATCTGGTGCGTAGCTGCGCAACTATGCACTTACCGAAAGGCGATGGGCAATAGACAACGATGATCGTCCTTGAACAAGGTTCTCGAATGCCTTTTGAATGTCTTTCTCGGTCGAAGTATCCAAGGCGCTGGTCGCCTCATCCAATAACAGAATGGGTGGGTTTTTCAAAAGTGTCCTGGCAATTGCAACCCGCTGCTTTTCTCCTCCGCTGAGGCGAACGCCCCTCTCTCCAACCTTCGTCTCATAACCATCAGGGAAAGTAAGAATACGATCGTGCATCTGAGCGGCCTTGGCAGCAGCAACAGTTTCTTCGTGACTGGCCCCAAACTTGCCATAGCTAGAACGATTATCCATTAACGTGCGCCTCGAAAGATAAACGACGATGAAGATCACTCACCCAATATTGTATCCAATACTAGCGTTGAACAATACACTGTCCTGCGGGACGACTCCAATCGCCTTCCTTAAGCTTGCTTGGGTCACATCCCTTATGTCCTGCCCATCGATCAAAATCCTTCCCTGTCCCTCCTTCAAATCATAGAACCTATAAAGCAACCTCAAAATCGTCGATTTTCCAGAACCAGACTCTCCAACAAGAGCAACAGATGATCCTTTGGGAACTTTGAAAGAGATGCCATTGAGTGCAGGTGCACGGTTGTCGTATGCGAAGCTAACGTTGTCTACAAACAAAGTGATTTGATTAACGGCTTCTAGAAAAGTCCAAAAAAAAAACTTACCGAATTCAATTTCTCCGTCTGCAACAATCAAATCAGGAGCATTTGGTTTGTCGTTGACATCGGTAGGCTCGTTCAACAACTTCAACAGTTTCTCAGTGTCAACCAAAGAGGTGTTTATGGATCGGTAAATCGTTCCAAGCATGTTCAAAGGTCCGTATAACTAGAACAAGTAAGGATATGAGTGAATGAAACAGAATGTGCGCGTACCTGGGTGAGGTAACTGATGAAAATGACGAAATCACTAGGCCCAGACTGTCCGTGGACTACTCGCAACGCCATGATGATGGATCCAATCAAAAAACCGAGTGTCTGAAAGGCCAATCAGAATACTGCGTTCTAAAAGACACTCGGGAACATACAGTTATCAAATTCTGAACAAGGTTCAGCAAGTTGAGCGAGACTAATAGAATATATGAGCGGATGACAAGTAGTCGATTGCAGATATTTGCTTACCGATAACCTTGTATTCCAACGCTTGGTACTCTCTGATTGCGGCTCTATACCGTTCCCCTTCATGTTGCTCGCCACCAAAATATTTCACAGTTTCGTAATTCAATAGACAGTCGGTATAGATACCTCGCGTAACAATATCGCGATCATTCATCTGTCTGCGGATCTTGGTTCGCCATTGCGTTAAAATGACACTTGCCGAGACTAAAAAGTAAATCAGTCAGGATTGAAGGATAAAACTGATGATATGACACACTATAAGCCAGCATGACGAAAAAGATGACCGCGGCGAGGGTCCAATCGAAGAGGCAAGCAAAAACAACCAAGGCGATGATAATATCGACAAAGGTAGGAACGATATTGAACATGATCAACTTGTTATTTTCGTTAGCATGAGACTAAAAGATCATTAGTCGGACTGACCTCCAAAGTGTGATTGATTGCAGCACCACGGTCCAATATACGGAGGACTTCACCGGTCTTCCTGCGGACATGGAACGATAACGATAGGTTTAAGAGGTGATCGAAAGCCAGTTGCGACATTGCTGTTCCAACGTTCATCAAAACTCTGCTATAAGCAACAACATTTACGCAACATACCACGATCAGAATACTGCATGACGGGTGCCCAAAGAGTCTAGATTCCGAGAAAAATTTAGCATAAACTGTAAATTGATATTGTTCAACTTACGTCGCGAAGGGCTGCAATGCCACCATTGCTCTGCAAAAATCTGAGGACGATATACAGAGTAAGGTAAGGCCAGAACGATTTCCCATCGCCTTTCTCGAAAGTGTGGACAAGTTTACCGAGAGTAAGGGGAAGGAATACATTGACCACACGACCGAGGGCAAGTAGGCATATGCAAATACCCTGAAGAGGATATCAATCCCTCATTGTTGATGAGTATAGTATGTTTACGTACTGCAACGAACTGGAGAGGGCGACTTCCTGATGGCCAGAGATAAGGCGTAAGACGCACCAATCTCTGCCTGATTTCCTTCCAGGAAGGATCATAGCTGACCTCTTCTTTCTTGGACTTCTTGGAAGACGAGACGGGATCGATCGTAGCAATCGGAGTGGCAGCTCTCGTTGTCGGGCCAGAAGCAGGAACAAACGATCTACCGCTCCTAAAAGTGCCGTATTTTCCGCTTACAGGAGAAAGGCCAGTTGAGGCCTGCGAAGGCTCTGGTGCTAACAAAAAGGTGGAGGCGGTCGGCGCAGGATCGATACCGTTCTCGGCAGTCTCGACAGGCAAGTAGGAGACGCGCGGGTAATAGAGTGCAAAGGTGAGCGGTACCAATAAAAGTACACGGAAGGCCGGGAAGGCTAGATGTAGCAAGAAAGGGACAGAAACTACAACAAGGAAGCATGAGTATCACACAAGCAGGCGCCGGCTGATCGGACTTGCCACGCTCGAAGGACAGGCCAAACAAAATAACCTGGACAGCGTCTAATGTCAAGGCCAGGGTTATTGCAGCCTTGATTGAGTTGTACGACCAGACATCAACGCCTTTGATGTCCTTGTATGCACCCAAGGCAGCCAACCCACCATAGGCGATGATACCGAGGACGGCGTTGAGTTCTATAGCAGTGTACTGGGGCCAATATTTATTGAGAACAGCATATATGACAAATGTAAGACCATCGGCAAAGAAAGAGAGCGAGACGAGAGAAAGGAAAGAGAGGATAAGAGCTCGACGGGGAGTATAAGCTTTTACAACAACAGATGTTATTGAAGAGGGGGTCGAAGCAGTAACAGGGGGTGCGCGAGCAGGTATAATGAAGAGTGCAGAAAGCACGACAAGCGCAGGAGAGAGGATCCTGAGGATGAACAACGCTTGATGCAGCGCAGGACTGGGTGCGACCATTGTTGTTGCCACCGTCGGGGCTGGCGGCGTCGAGTTGCGTGTAGAGAAGAAGGGAGAAAGGGTCGTTGCACAAGACGACGTGGAGTCGCTGAGCAGTGGTCGTCAGTAAAGCGCAAGGTTTGATGTGACGGGAAATTTGTATGAATCCCGTTGTGCCTCAAGGCAGGTCCAAACCAAGCTGAGACCCCTTGAACCTTTTGTTATCGATAACGATCGTGTTTGTAGTGGGATTACAAAAGCAGATTAACAAATGAGTCGGCGGGGTCCTTGCCGTGTTACCTTGATTGACTTCGGGTTCTTTGCCCCGTCACCAATCAAGTTCTTACTCCTCGCGGCTTCCCTGTGCTGATCATTCGCTCGCTTCTTACAGCATAAAAACGTAAGAAGATAAGTAGAGTGCTGCTGGTATGTGTACCACTATCATAGCCATCCTCACAGAACCGCACAGCCTTCAGTCTCGTGAGCTTTTTTCGGATCCTGTGGCCAGACCGTCAATGAAAAAGGTTCGCCTCGACTCGGCGCCTGCGACTGGAATAGGTCAACTTTCGGCGCTTATTACATAGACAGGAAGAATAGAAACAGGAAGAAAGGCTCCAACTGACCTCTTCGAGTCCAACGTCACGGCGACGTCTTTTCTAGCCCGTTCAGTACGTCCTCCAGTTTACTTCGCAGCTCCTCTACACGCTCCCCCTGTTTTTCCACCTCGCCACGATTATACATCCTTATTACATCCCTCGACTCCTTGACGAACTCATGGGATTGCATAACGGATTTGTATTCGTCCGACTGCTCGGAATCAACGGGTGCTGCCGTCTGTGTTACTAGTCCGGAAAGATCAACGTCCGCGGCTCGCAAGATTGCAAGATCGCGTAAGGTTTCTTCCAGTGGTAGCGGATTCTGTTTGTTCGCCATGAGATGATAAGGCTAACCGTCAACGCAAAGAGAAAGACGATACACGTGGATCACACGAGGATCAGCACCTGTCGAAGATCACGCCAAACGCCTCGATGAAAACGCGCACTGAGGCTGGCAGATACGTATAAAGTGTTCCTAGCATTTATCCAGTAGTGACAATTGGTTTCCGACTACGGCTGCCGATTATCACTTGCTGCCATGCGAGCGGCAATCTGGGCACGACCTCCGATTACTGCTCAATTTCGACGCCTGGCGAAACATACTTACAATACTCTAACTTTAAATCGAACACACCCGCGTGCTTCACGATAAGCGTGTGATAAGCAAGCTGTGGATGGAGTCGTCGGCACTCCCTCTGAAATGCCTTTCCAAAAATGGCCTTTATTTGTTTCAAAAGTCTCAGCCAAATATGTTCACGTGGTTCTACTTCTCCGAAACCATCGGCAATGCTCAGCCTGAACAGACAGCTGTTCTCAAAAGGTGTATTCCCCCATTTTAGGAGGTACAGCTCAGCAGCAGCAACAGAAGGTGCGCAATCATCCAGTCTCACCCAAACATTTGTTGACCGGTTTCTTACCAGATGTCCGCTCGTGTCTGCTGGTAGAACTCAAAACCGCCATGAAGGTCTGTTGCACGATGACATCTCATACGCAATAACTCCCTCTCATACCGCCTCTTCTTTCAGAACAAAAATAAAATGGCATCCACCACGATTCGCGTGAGTAACCAACGTCTGACTAGTCCCATGACTCACTACTTATCATGACGCTGTCGCTTCAAGTCCGTATTAACAGAAGTGTACGCTGCAGATAAAGCCCACTCTGCACCGGTGCAAAACTCAACAATATTAACCATAGTCCGCAAAGCAGCTCTCCAACGCGTAAGCTCTTTGGTTACTGCACCCCTCATTGTTTCTTACCAACTAACATTTTAACCTTTTTTCTCATATCCACCTCCTTGGCATACACTCACACACCCATGCACGCCGCTGAATTAGGCTTACAACGCTCAACAATTCGAAAAAGGTAGCCGCCCAGATCTTGCACAAAAAGAACACGAAGAACACGCCTTACTCTCCCTATTCCTGCCCTCCATCCTTCCCGAAGCCCAAGTCGACCAACTGCTCTCGCAAGTCATCTCGGAGCTCAAGTCTAGTACTACTACAACCAACCTTGGAACGGAGCCGAAGAAAATGTTAGGTCAGGTTCTCAAAGCATTTTACGCCAAGGTCGACAGGTCTGCTATAGACCCAGAAGTTGTTAAGAATAGGGCGGAAAGTCTTACAACTGGCTCATAAGATCCTGCCATGGTCAAATACGACTCGTATTCATTATAGATTAATGATCATACACTACTTACTTCTAATACCTTATCACATCCACTGCTCAGAAGAAACAATAAATGCATCCCAGACAAATAATGTCCAAGTTATTTTATGAGTTGTTTGGATCGACAGTGAGGATGGGCTCATTCGCTTTCTGCTTCCCCCGGGCTTTCTCGGATGAGTCACTTGCAGCAGGCGCCTCATTCGTCCCTGCAGTATCCACACTCGTTCCGTTTATCCCTGGTACCACCCCATTCATGGTCCCGCTAGTACTCGCAATACTTGCACTCTCTACTGGTGGTAAAACACTCCTCATCCTGGTCAACTCATCGATACACATATTGACAACTTCATCAACGCGTCCGAGCACTCTCAACCTCTCATCTATAGCCTCTCTTGTAAGTTGCTCCATCCGTGTTAATTGTTCGTCCGTTACAACAGGAGGCATTTGGGACCACAGCGAAGTTTGAGATGTAGAAGTCGATGTCTGTGTCTGTGTTGAAGATTCAAAAAATGGAGGGACTGGCCTGGTTTGAGCTAGAGGGATACTGTTCGTCTGTTGGAAATGTCGGGAGTGAACTCCATTTTGTTGCATTGGTACTGTGTATCCTTGCGCGGCAGGCATAGATGCACCAGCCGCGAACCCTGTCAGGGGCTGATGTGGCAAAGGAGAATTGATTGACAGACTGCGGGAAATCGTACTAAAATCCATTAATGGAATGAACCTGGGTATCAAAGGAGCTCCATCCGTTGATGTGGAAGGAGCTACCGGAGACGAGGATGACCCATTCACACCATTCGAGGTTGGTCCCGACCTTGTTCCAGGAGTAGACGGGGAAGGACTTGCAGGGCTGGGTGCGGGACCCGACCCAGAACTTGACATCCCTGAATTAAATCGGCGAAGAGCGGCAGAAGCAGCGGCATCTCGAGCACGCTGGCCCTCTGTCCAGGGAGTCGAGGGAGCATCAGCAGGTGGTGGATTAGAAGCTGCCGGCGCCAGAGCGGAAGCTTGAGGATCTGATGGAGCAGCAGGTGAGTTGGAGGTATCCGTTGGTGCATAATGAGTTTGAGGCTGTTGTTGTTGGTGGTGTTGTTGATGTTGCTGCTGCTGCTCACCAAGTATTTGCGGATCAATTCCCCACGGTTGCCAAGCCCCCCCGGGTCCGTAAAAGCCAGGAAATGGTGGGGGATGTTGGAGCTGTTGCAAAGGCGGTTGATATGGATTCATGAATGGCCCATATGGAGGTGGATTTTGAGGAAATTGCGCCCATCCCATTGCCAAAGGTTGACCGGGATTGACGGGCACAAAGGCATTGCCTCCTTGACCCGGAGCAAGAGGAGGCGGAACAGCCGCGTTTAATAACCTTCCCAACCATCCTTG
Source organism: Sarcodon aspratus (assembly GCA_003313825.1). Taxonomy (NCBI): domain Eukaryota; kingdom Fungi; phylum Basidiomycota; class Agaricomycetes; order Thelephorales; family Thelephoraceae; genus Sarcodon; species Sarcodon aspratus. Next base: position 132,259 of record QLOR01000203.1, read on the forward strand.
TTGTTGTACCGGTTGTTGAGGAGCTTGAGCAACACCTTGCAAGCCACCAAAAGCGCCAAATGGATTCAGTGGAGCTCCTGGTTGTGGACCCGCTGGGCGACGCCCATTGAATTGTTGACCAGGCCGCGGTGCTGCATTCGCTTCGAGAACAGTGCGTCGGCTAAAAGGCCAGTGTCAAAGCCAGCATGAAGAATAATAAAACAATATTTCCCTACCAAGTTGGACAGCTCTGTTGCCTCTCGAGCCACGACCTAAGACAGTTGAAGTGGAACATGTGACCACAGGGGAGCTTCTTTGGGGTAGTATTTGGTGTAGCCTGGGAGTCGTTAGGACGACGAGCTTGTTGCGTAACCATTTCATCACGGCAAATAATGCATGTTCTGTCTGACATTGCTGCCAGTTCTTCTTCAGTCGCATTTGGATACCGGCGGTCCATATCTCTGGTTGCAGTCCTGTACCGCAAAAGTGCACGGAATCGGGTAATGAACGAACGAGCCGTAACGTAGACGTCTCGGATCATGTTCAGAGGAAGACCATAGTAGATCACGATGATGACAAAGAAAGTCAGATAAGTCACCAATTTCAGAAAGTCTACACAACAGGTGATTAACACAGTAATAAATCGAACACAGTGAAGCGTACCTGTGACCAACTCGATGTAGAATAAATACATGCTCTTGTCTTCCCATGGAGGAGCATTTTCCCCGCCGTTGGCTCTGGCCCTTCTGAATTCGATCAAGTTCACGACATATTTAGCCATCGAGTTCAAGGCGCTCGCCATCAGGATAGCGTACTAGATATATAGCATCAGTCTGAGAACCAGGCACCGAATAGAATTGCTAACAAACCTCGTTAGCGAACAGTACCATGCCCCCAACACCTGAATCCAACGTTGTATCAATTGCGAGACTGAATGACACAAAGTCGACCATCCATAATATGAGGAATAGAGTATTCATACGGACGTGGAACCAAGTAGGCGGGCCAGGATATGGGAGTTGATCCATCTCAAAAAGACATATATAGCGGAATGATACACTCGATGTACTGGAACCCCACTTACCGATTCTATCCTATCGCTCATAAGCCAATGGAAACACTTGACGAACAGTAAGAAGCCAAACATAACACCAAAAGGAATGTCGAATTCGTCGCGGAAGATTGTGAATGCCAGTAGGGATTCCGTCACGAACATCCATGTCTGGTCGTACAGTCGCTATAACAGACAAAGAAATATATCACATTCGCACACGACGATTGGGAACCCGAGACGTACTTCTACTTCGCGAGCTTGAAGGGGGCCAAAGAAAATCCTCTGCATAACCTTGCCACATAATAGAGCCAAGAGACAGCAAAAGTTTGCAAGAAACTATAAGAGAGAGACCCAAGGACAGGTAACAAGCCGGCTTCAGTATCAAGAACAAAGGATGACAAGTGAAAGAACTGACAACAACACTGCGCCCACTCTTCCCTAAATAGATGGAAACGGAATAGAAATTACTATAATTTCGACACGCATTTGCGATGACTGCGATGACAGCGAGTGTGCTCAGAACGGCATATATAAAGAATCGTTGGGAGGTAATAGCCTGGGCTACAGGCTGCATTCGTTGACGCAAAGCATCATGTAGAGGCATGTTCGTTGTCGTTGGCCGACGTAGCTCGGCTCGATGAGATGTGGGTGACGGGTGTCGTAGTCGACGATGTACAGGAAGTTTGAGATGACCAAGTGGCAACGTGTCCATTACCATGTGATCGTTCCAGCCTTCGATATCTCACTCGGCTTGTGCTTTCAACAGTCTTCAATAATACTTCTACGAGAGAGTCGCCGGAGGGCATTCAATATACGCATTCTTCCTTCGAGCACAATCCTCTCGTAGATTTGCACAAAAATAACAGGAGAGCACCACAATTACAATATAGCGGAGTTCCGGTTGGCTGATAACTTCATGATCTCGTTCGATTTCGACCGCGTCTTCCTGGATATCATATAAATAGCCGTCTTAAATCCTGATGTATCCAAGCAAGTGACAAGGCAGTTACAAGATACATATCACACTGTTACAACAAGACATATAAAAAGTTTGAAATACAGAGACGGAAACTAAGAAACAGAAGGAGTCCCCTCATCAAGAACAAGTAGATTCAAGCCAGTGCATGACCATCGCATTCCGAGTCATATCGCTCATTTTCTGCCGTTTGTTGAGATGCGAAACTTCGGTTTCGGTCAAGCTAGATCCCAATTTTCGTTTGCGCTTCTCGAAAACTCGTCTGGATTGTGTGTGTGTCCTGGGGCCTCCAGGTTGGTCTTTAGATCCGCGGGAAGCTGTATGAGGAGAACAGGGCAGATTCCCATGACTCCCACTACGTGAAGAGTGCGCCTGTGATCGAGTGGTACGTCTGGATGGTAGCGAAGACGTATTCACGTCGTCCTCCTCATACTCTTTCTCTTCCCAATCCCTTGACGCCTCCCTCGCATTTTCAAAAAGTTTCCAAGTATCGCATAAGAGCTCTAACCTCCGCTTCAGCTTCTCCTTAGAGTCGCGGCTAGTCCCCGACTGACAATAGACCTGTGCAACTTGATTGAGATCAAGACCTATGCATTTGGGGCCGGCGTTGATGACTACATACGGAGGTGCGATATGAGATTCAAGGTCAGGGAGATCACGATAAGGATGATGGTGAACCGAGTCATCACCCAGACGTGCGAACGGTTCTTCTACCGTAGTTAGGAGAGAGATGAACGTGTATTTTGTTTTATGGTTGAGTGGCCACTGTGAAAATGCATATATATCAGTATCTAATTTGTATTCAAGTCACTAAGAATTCACCTTGGTTGTAAATTCCTCAACATGATCTGCATCTGGATCTCTCGTCCGACAGGCGATGGACGATTTGACATATCGATGGACTTCCGAAAGAGTGGCTGCATCAGGCAGTAAGATCCATGCCTTATCATCAAAACTTGTGTCAAGGTCGATCTTAACTGAAAAAGTGTTAGTAAAATAACTCCTGAGATTTGAAGGTAAATGCAACTGTAACGCACGGTAGAAGATGTTGCTCCTGCTGTCAACATCAAAAGTGTCATATTTCAGCCCTAAGCAATATTCATAGAGCGTCAACTGGAAATATCTGGGTTAGGAGTGTGCGATAGAAAGAAGTACTAGTAACGTACTTTGTGAGGTTTACTTGCACGCTGGATAACATGAGCTATGACTATAGGGTATTTAAAGCGTGTTACAAGACATCTCTGGTTGCCATTGCCGTAAAGTTCGTCATAAAGTGTATCAAGCCCGGACCGAACGTCCGCAGGAATATCGGGGGGAGTTGCTGGGAAGTTCGGAAGTGCATCGTGACTGCTCTCTTTGAATGAGGAACCCGGCATAAGTGAGTCTCTGTATTCACAGTCTGCTAGAGAATTCGGGCGTGGGTGCAGGCATGGGGTCACCAGTAAATAAATAACGTGTACCCTGCACAAAAATTAAATTATAACAAAAACATTCTATTAAACCTAAATCTACGCTTGAAGCCTCATTAGGTGGTCTTTATGCCGGTCATTTCATCCAAAAAAATCAAATCTTTCCATTTTAACCCCAAATTTGTTTTTCTTTGGTTTAAGGACCAACACATCAGAAGACGCAGAAGCTTGCGGGGGTGAAGTTGAGACAAACGCGATGTGTCAAGGTGACAGCTGAGGATAATGACCCATAAACCTACTATCTGGGGAGTCGACTCCAGACTCGATGCCGGATTTTGAGAATGGCGTTCTACCCATGAACGGGTTTCCACGACCAAGAGCATCTGCCGCGACCTCTGCTCTCTCCTGTACGATCTCTTTCATCGACCTGTCCTCCGGTTCCTTTGCTCCTACCACATGAGTATTGGATTTTGTATCTGTGGATGAAAGGTCGTCAATGTCGGATTTGTCGTCTTCCTCATCTTCAGACACTTCGTCTTCTTCTTCGTCTTCCGCCGGCTCCTCAGTACGGTGCTTTTCAGCTTTTACTCCTGCACCTGGAGTCGCCGACCTTGATCTTCTCCTTTCTGCTTGGTCTTTGTGCTCTTCGCAGGTCCCTCTTCAACCATCACGAACGACTTCTGTCTCTCTCTTTCATTCCATTTCAAAGTCCTGGATATCGCATGGAACCAATCGGTGGACTGCTTGTCGGCACATACGGTAGGGAATGGGTATTTAGAGGCCGTGACTTTGATATAGTCTCCCTCTGAAAGAAACCTATGAGCCAATGGCCATAGCAATACATAACCAACACAAACGTTTGAGTTCAACGCGTCCCCGTCCGTCAAAAGAAGCCCAAGCTGTGCTGCGAGAGTTGAAAGGAACACAAATGCGCAGT
>QLOR01000205.1:4931-27239 GCA_003313825.1 Sarcodon aspratus
ACCAACCCACCAGTCGGCCGACACTTTCCAATACATACAGTAATACCTACCTACCAGTCGGCCGACACTTTCCAATAGATACAGTAATACCAACCCACCAGTCGGCTGACACTTTCCAATACATACAGTAATACCTACCTACCAGTCGGCCGACACTTTCCAATAGATACTGCTGTACCTACCCACCAGTCGGCTGACACTTTCCAATAGATACTGCTGTAACTACATACCAGTCAGCCGACACTACCCAATACATTCCTATATTAATCGGCCAATACTATTGGGAAGTCAAATTTATCTTGTCGGCCGACTGTTGGCTACTCCTTTCAACTAAGGATTTTTGCATGATGGGCTCTGACTATCTGAAACCAAAACTTACGCTGAATGGGCTCCTGATACGCCCTTCATTACCTCTAGCCTCGGAAATACGTCTAACACCACTAATACTCCCTCTATTATTCCCTCGATATCTCTCGACATCCTCTATGTCCTCTCTATTCTTCTCTATCCCTCTCTATGTCCTAGCTTTCTAGCTCTAGTGCTCGAGAAATCTCTAGACATCTCGCACTATCTCTAGAGCTCTCACACCGCTCTCTGCTCTACAAGTCCTTATCTCACACCTCGCACCGACCTTCCGACCCTCTCTATTCTTTGTTCTCCCTTATCTCCCCTTCTTTATTCACATGACTCACTTTACAAATATTTTATTAGTCTCGTCACAAACACATGTTTTCCCACGATCGTTTCACCTTCCTATTTTGGCAATCCTTCCTAGTTACCCATTTCGGCGCATTCCATTTCCAGTTGATCCACTCGGAATACTCTCATTTTGTAACAACCCTTATCTTCTCTCAGTTCCTAGCTAGGCTTGTGATATTCTTTCTTTATTTTTAGTGCGAGTTTTTAGGTATATAAAGATGTACTTAGATCAGAAAAACAGCAATCCAGCTCACCCCCTTGTCTTTTGATCTTATTTGCGTCCTTGAGTCTCTACAATATACGTTTATCGTGCGCTATCATCGTCTATTATCATCTATCGTCATCTATCGTATCTCTATCCCTCGACCTTCGTCTCCATATCTCTGGCTTTTGCTCTATATCTCTCTATATCTCTCGACATCACTAGCTTTTGCTAGCTCTGCTAGCTCGTCCATCAAGACCTCGCGCTACCTCTAGTTGGTCTTATAGACCTTAGTGGTTGTTGTGTGGACTTCTGGAGACGCTCTTGCACCGACGTTGCTCCTAGTGTATCAGCTAGAGGCGTATAGCCATCTCCTCGGTTGCCACTAGGGTAGACATATCACCGCGCTCGTTCTGCTTTTAACAAGTTGAAGTCTGCATTCACTACGGCTCCTATCCTAGCCCTGTGGACTCCAGACTGCAACATGATTGTAGAAACTGATGCTTCTGACTATGCTCTTGCTACTATTCTCTCCGTGTATACTCCGGATGGTGAACTTCACCCCATTGCTTTCCATTCAGCTCCTTCAATCCCACTGAACTTAATTATGACACCCATGATAAGGAACTCCTTGCAATTTTCGAAGCCTTCAAGCATTGGCGACAGTACCTCGAGGGTAGCGGAACTCCAGTTGATGTTATCACTGATCACAAAAACCTGGAATATTTTGCCACCACCAAGCTACTGACTTGACGCCAGGCTTGTTGGTTGGAGTACCTATGATCATTAAGTTCCGCCCTGGAAAGCTCGGTGCCAAACCTGACGCTTTAACTAGATGATGGGACGTCTACCACGAAGGGGGAAGCAGCGACTCAGTCCCCGGACTTCCGAATAATTTACGTTCATTATTCACACAAGAGCAGCTATCAACTTCACTACGAGCCACATTCCTAGCATCTCCAATCATCAGAAGCGTGCTAGTCTTGGATATCGATAAGCTCCACAACGATATCCGGAATTCCCTATCCGCTGTAGAGATGCCCACCTCGTTGCGACCGGAATCACCGCCCATCGCACCCTATACACGCCTTACTGCCTCATCGGAACCATCAGCACCATCTATTATGCTATCGCACCTTCCTGCTCCCTCATTGTACTCTTCTTATTATTCCATCGCACCTTCCTGATCCCTCATGGTACTCTTCCTACTGCCTCATTCCCTTGATATGCGACGGACTACCAGGCCTTTTACACATTATCTCTTACGTTGATCGCATATGACGTCATCCATCGGCACTTGGATAGCCCTTCCCATCAATACCAGTCGCTCGGAACCCTTCCCTATTCATCAAACTCTATCTCCTCATGGCTACAGCACGTTCCACATGCTTCAGCAACCCCGAATCCATGTTCCACATCAATAGCAACTCAGCTACACGTTCTACCGACCACCTCTGCACCATCGCACTGCACCCAGCCCGTTGCGCCTCATTGTTATTCCGTTCTACCGAGGTTTCTCTGATGGTTTGATCGTTTCATCGCTCCCATCAACAAATATGCCATCACTTCCCCTGACGATCCTTCTCAACTTCTTGATTGCTATACCTTATTTGTTCACACGACTGCTCCTTCGGCTTGCTTCCCGTTTGATCCTACCAGTTTCTACCCGAGTAGATCATTAAACTCCCTTATTTGTAGCTATCCGCTATGCGATTCTCTTCCTTATTTGTTCCTTTTCGTTCTGATTCTGTTCTGTCCATAGTCCGCCATTGTTTCAGACTTATTGACCCTCTTTCTTTCGTTCCTTTCCATGCGACTATCGGCTTTTCGGACCTAGTTCGTTTCTTAGTTGCTACCTGCTATGCGACGTATATAGTCTTGTAGTAGTTACCTGAAAATGCAGACAAGTTCTCCCACCCTTTACGCTATCGTGCGACCGCTGTTCCTATCGACTCGACTCTATTGCTACTCATCTCTAAAGACTTTCTATCGACGCTACACTCTTTCTTTATTTCCTACCGACTCTATCCTCCTTCCAGAACCTATCTTCACTCTATTGGCTCTGTGCGACGAGCTAGTCTTCCGACCACTGAAGACTTTCCCATCGCTGTTATCTGCGACTATCGAGCATCCTTGCTCAACGTCTATCCCTATAGAAGTCTCCTTCAGTTGTCCCCTCTACTTAAGACACTGATCTTCGTCCTCTAGTGGCGAACTCTAAGTTCTATCACTTACGATAGCACCTTAGCACCTTTATCTTCACCGCGGATTCCCTTTCCTCCACACAACTCCCTACCCCTACTGACCCCAAATGGTCTCTAGGCAGTGATGGGTTACTGTGATGTTATGATCGTATATACGTCCCGGACTCCGCAGACCTCCGTCTGAGAGTCCTGCAGTTTAAACACGATCACATACTCTCTGGACACTTTGGTCAGAATAAGACTCTTCAGTTAGGCAGACAAGAGTACTTTTGGCCTAATCTCCGCACCTTCGTTCAGGACTTCTGCAGTTCCTGTACTACTTGTAAACGTTCTAAAGCTCCTCGTCATAAACCCTATGGACTCCTCAAATAACTCCCAGTACCAGAAAAGCCATGGAATTCCATCTCTATGGATTTCATCGAGCAACTTCAGGAGTCCTGTGGATTTATGTAAGGCTTCCATAGTATAAGAAGCAAGTGTGAGAACTAGTATATAGTTCTTACATAATACTACTTAAAGGATCATCAGCCACTGATGATCCTTAGTCTACACTTACTTGTTCAATCTACCTAAATTATATTGCCTTCAGAATATATCTTGGTCTGGTGTATTTGGTACTGAACTAAGTTATCTACAAGACTACCCCCTACTTTACATTTTTACACCTCCAGCACATTCTGGATTTTTTCCGAATATTTTCGGATTTTTACTCGAATTTTCGAGTATTTATACATTATTACTACTCTACACCCCTCAAAACCCCTGTTCTCACCCTCAAACTTACCCAAGTTTGACGAACGATGGATGGTGAAGACGTTGACAACGCCGATCGTCTCAAACGACGAAAGGGAAAACTGTCGTAGACAGTAGAACCACTAACATGGCTGGGGAAAATGAAGAAGAAGAAGCACTGAACGCTTCTAATTCTTCGCTGACCGAGATTAAGAAGTCAAGACTTCTTGACGCGTCATCAACGCCCACAATGACAACGTCATTAGCACCTACGGCGCCTAAAGGAACTCAAGAAGTTCCTAAGTCCGGTAACTCGGCTTCACAACTTCTTCCTTTCCAACCACCACCACCATCGACTATGTCAGCTTTGCCCCCTATGGGGGCATTGGCAGGGGATTCATCCCCTCTTACCCCACTTGGATCCAAGTCGTCTACGACGACCACTGCCCCGGCAGTTACAATGTCCACTCAACATCCAGTGGAACAGCCGACGATGACGCCATCAACTCCTGCTATGCAGGAGAACCAGCTGAACTCAGCTGTCCAACGACAGATGGAGCACTTACGAGGGGAATTCAACACTCGACGCTTGGAGGACGACTGCAGACATGAAGATAATGCACATCATTTGGACGCCCTCCTCAATGCTGTTGAATCTCTGACTCAAGAAATGACCGCACATCAGTCCCAGCGGTCATCTCGTCAGCCTTCTAGAGGCTCAGTGGTTCAAAGTCACCATCCGGATAATCCGGACGATGAGGAGACTGAGTCTCATTCCTTTAACGAGGATATGTACGCTACAAATGAAGTTGAAACTTTCCCTCAAGAGGATTCAATCCCTCCTCCACCTTCTCATCTACGACGAGTGGAACTTCCACAAGAAGAAATAGAAAGACAAATTCTTTGTCCTACTGTGGAGGATCTTGAACAGGAAGCTAGAGGTCTTGAAAGCTTCAATCGTCGAACAGAATCCAGCAGGGAACAAGAGTTCCAACGGAGACGACTACTCCTCAGGGAGCAATTGGACCGAGTGCCAGACATTCCATCTAGGAGAGTACCTTACCGCAACAACCTTGCACTCGGAAGACCGAATTATTCGGTGGTTCATGATCAAATACTGGCGAATAATCGTCAAAATGTAAGAGATCGTGAACCGATCTATAGACGTTCAAGGGAGCGTAACTCCACACCAAGAGAGCAGTCTGCTCGGGAGAACGCAGAAGGGAACCATCGTGAACAAGGTGACCAACCAGTGGGACAAGAAGGTGGAAACCCTGGCGGACCCGATCCTAACGACTCTGATCCAAACAGCTCATCTGGTGATGACCACAATGGAGGTCCGACTGGAGGGCCTGTGCCAAACCCACGACTAAGTCGTGATAGGTGTCAAAATAGGGGTATTCTTAGATTTACTCACTTAGCACACAAATACACCAACCCAGTTGTATTTCTGAGGAATGTACAGTTGTGTAGACAGCAATGGTAAAAGTAAGAATGTCTCTAATAGTTAATCTCTATGCTTGAATAAGAAACAATCAACTATATAGTACTTCCAGCCACAATGGTCACAGAACCGAATTAGTGGAATCCTTACACCCTCCCCCGTCGAAAAGAACTTTAACGAGAGTCGATTAATCTAGCCTAAGGCACAATCGCGTCTAGGTACAGAACAAATGCAAATACATCACTCTGGGCTGACCGGACCAAGAGCTCCTTCGGTATCTCCGGAGGGATTTGCAACTGCCTGATCTTCAGGTATGTTGGGGCCAGGATCTTCTTGAGGTCTGTCGACGTCCATATCTTGGACTGGAGGCTGCACGACGGGTGGGACAACAGGCTAGAGAACGTCACTGATTTGATCTTCTAAGTTCCCCTCGTCCAATGGTGGTTTGACTTGTTCGATGGCATTGACAAGTTCTACAGTGGGAGGACCACTCGGATAAGCACCTTGATAAATGCCGTACAATTCCGTGGTAAGGTATCGATCTGATGTTTGTCGTCTCTGCCAGTCTCGCAGGTAAGACATGCCGTAGTCGTAAGCCGTAGGGTGAGTCATCCAGTCCATCGTGATTCCTGATTCTGCGAGGTGACGAGCAACTTCAGATAGGGGAACTTTTCCTTGTGCGTTGAGTGAACTGGTGAAGGGCACATGAATCCTTGCTTCCGCAGGGGTTATACCCATATCCAAGAGAGTCCCATGATAAGCCATCGGATTGACCAGGAAGGTTATGACTCATCAATAGTAGGCCGAAGTAATCTGGCTCCGTCGAGATCGTTCCTCTTTTCGCGCGGCAGAGGGAAGTTCCAAACTGATGGGGGTTCGATCCTGAACCAGTCGACCAATATGAATGTGCATCGTGAGATCAGGTATGAAGACTCCTTCCAAAGTTGTCAACCGGACTCCGGTTGGTCTTTGGGACGGGTTTGAATTGATGTATCTGCGCCATGTAGCCGGTGAACTCACGGTTGTGGGAGCAGCGATTCCAACTGCCTGTGGATCCCGTTGTGGTCGTTGTGTTCGGCACATCTCAGACATCTGAGTCCCTCGGATCCCAGTTGGCATAGCTTGCCATTGTCTTAGTGCTTCTGCATGATGGGGTTCGTTGTTTGGCCTTCTCAGTTCTTGAATCCGATTAACAAACGCTGCCACCTCTCTGATTTCCCAAGGTCTTTGGTGAGTGCATATACGATCCATGAGGTTGTTTACTTCTTGTAGGTTTTGTGGATCGTTATTGTTTGGACCACGCTCCCCCCTCAAAACCGTTGAGCTGAGAGGTACTGGTAAGCCGAGGGCTTCGTTCCGGTTTGCAGTTGCTTCATATCCTTGGCCCATGTGGATAGCATGTACCCCATTCCACACATGGTCTCCCCAGTGCTGAGCCGTGAATGGGGCTAATTCTCCTTGGGTAGGAGGCAAATTCATGATAGTACTCAGGCCTCCAAGGTTCATGATTTCTCCAGAAGGAGCACTTGCTTCCGCAAGTCCAGGTAAATCCATATTTACGTCTTCTGGCACCAAGTAATCGCCTTGACTGTGCCATTGGGTGACGACATTAGGCACGTCAGTTTCGATCCAATTGACAACTTCTCTAGGAACTGGTATAGATACAGGGGCAGGCGCTTGTCAGTGGGTATTTACAGGACCGGTATCGTTTCTGGCGTCCCTTAGCTGGTCAGCCAAAGGGACGCCCCTTGAAATCCTGTCTTGCAGCGGACGGTTTTCGACTGGGCATTGAGCCTCAGCCAATTGTCGTTCCAAGTCGGATATCCTAGCCCGTGCGACAGCCAACTCATGTCCAGCCTGATCTCGCTGGCAAGATATCCGGACATTGAGCTCGCGCTGTTGCCGCAAAGCATTGTCCAGGTTGTCGAATGGGTTGGACCTGAGGTTGTCGCTGGCAGGATTAAACCGTTCATACCAATGTGACCTTGTCCGTTCTGCCTCCACCGCGGAATTCGAGGTGGAGTCCACCGCCCTATGTTCTGAGAAACGACGACATACTTCACATCTTTTATCATGGGTGATATCCCTTGAGAACGGGTGAAATTGCCACATGAGTGGCCCTCGTCCAGCAATGGGATGTAGCTTTGACCTTTGTGGAGAGCTCAGACTCCTCTCATTCCTACTCCTTCGAGCAGGAATGGGGGATCGAGACCTTTCTCGACGATTTCGAGAATACTCCCTTCCAGGAGTGAACGATTGAGTGGCCCTACTTGGCCCGGCTTCATGATCTTCTCGATCCACACGATCAACTCGGTATCCTGAGCGATATGCCCTCTGGGGCTCACGAGTTCCTCGGGAAAAAATGGGATTCCGCTCGGTATTCGTGTAATCCATCGCCCCGCGGTTGTTGAATCTATGGCCTCTTCTACCACGTCCTCAACGTGGTAAAGAGCCGCGTGCAGCTTCTAGTCCTCCCATCTGGACTCCGGGGAACATATGGGAATCCTCTGACCAGAGGCTCGACTTGTGGGAGTGTTCAGGGGAAAATGATGCGATAGACATGGCAGATCTTGAGTCTTGGAGAAGTTTGAGGACACGTAGAGTTTTTGAAGCGGACCAAATGGAGAGCAACAAAAAGAGAAGAGAATGATCCACGTGTAATGTTAAAATTCAGAGTCCGCACTCGTCGGCTCTAGAATAGGCAATTGGCGCGTTGCTTATCCCAAATAGGCCAACAGGCACGTCGTGCTCATTGTTTCCTAAACGGGATATCTGGCACTTGATTAATTGGTTAGGGTTAAGTAGTCAGTAGATTAGATTTATCGTAAGAAAATAAATATGGGGCAAGACGATTATCTTCGTCTTGCCGATGAATCCGCATTTTTCTTTGGAAGGTTTTTCCAATCGGAAATACCTAATAAAGCCAGATACTCGTCCAAGGCCTGCAGTTCCTTGCAGTTCTCGTAAGGCTCCCAAGTCGATTCGCCGGTAGACCATCAAACTAGGAATAGAATTGATTTCCCTTTCCACTGGTGGCTGGCGATCTTATCGACAAACCATTCAGTATCTTCAGGTTCTCCATAGTCATAGAAATATCCGGCGTCTCGCAGAGGGAACTTCTCGTCGTCGTTAGGAACATATTTCCTGAGACGACTACTGTGGAAGTTGTTGTGAATCCACCTGAGAATCATCTCGTTTGGTAACTCCAAATGGTAATTTGAAGTCTTCGAATCCACTTGGGTAATCTGAAAAGGGCCGATAAACTTGGGTAACAGTTTCTTGACTCGTCCTTTCGGCATAGTGAGGTTTTCGGTAGATAGCCAGACTTTGTCACCAATTTGATATGAATGTTCCTTCTGTTGTCTTGAATTCGCATGATAGGTTTGATCCACTCTAGCTGCTATGATCGAGTCATGGGCTTCCATCAGGTTTGAGCGTGCGCGCTCAGTGTATGCTCGAACTCCCGGATGGAACTCAGAAGGAATAGTAGGTAGTATCTTTCCGAGGCTCGGAATGTAGCCGTAGTTAAGTTCGAATGGGGAAAATCCAGTCGTGCTGCTTTGAGCTGAGTTGATTGTGAATTCTACCATGCGCAGCTTCTCTTCCCAATTGGTTTGATCCGGTTGTATCACACCTCGGAGTATAGAGTTCACGGTTTTGTTGGCATGTTCCATGGCTCCATCAGTCTGCAGATGAAATGCAGTGGACATCAGCAGATTGGTGCCTAGTAAGCGCATGCACTCGTCCCAGAATTTGGAAGTAAAACGACCGTCTCGGTCGGATACTATTGATTCTGCGAGTCCGTGTAACCTGACTATTTCTTGTAAATAAATCTCTGCTAATTCGAAAGCTTTGGTCATGGTCTTGATTGCGTGAAGGTGAACCATGGATGTGAGCCTGCATAGGATTACCCATAGAAAGTTGTTCCCAAGTTTCGATTTGGGTAATGGTCCGATAAAGTCCATTCCAATGGATTGCCACGGCAGCGTAGGAATAGGCAGTGGATGCAATAATCCTTCAGGTCTCTGAGTCAGATCTTTGATTGCCTGACAGGTGGGACAACTCATACAGAAGCTTCTTGTGTCCTTGGATAGTGTTGGCCACCAGTAGGACTTCGAGATGTATTGGGTGGTCTTTAACGAACCCAAGTGACCGAGGATGTGATGTCCTTGATTGATTATTGTTCCTGTGATGTGTTTTCCTTCGAACATCATTCGGGGAATACACAGGACGGATTCTCCGTCTGAACGTTTAAGGTACAATAAACCGTCGGTCATCTCGAATTTAGGGAAGTGATCTGGTTTATCCACGATCTTCGTGAATAATTGGTCATCGGTATATCCTTCCCGGATGCTCTTGAGTAAGTCCGAAGCGTTGTCGAAAGTCTTGTGAAGGGGTTTGACCTTCTTGCCCAGAATCTCGGCAACGGTGACGTCAGGTGAGTCTTTTGGGACTGCATCTTCTTGTAATCTAATCGCTGCAAACTTCTGTTCTGGTCCCATTGGGAGGTCTCCTCCTTCTGGGTCCAGTCTAGAGTCTGCCTGAACATACACGCATTCTTCGTGTAGTTCGTCATCTTGATCTGAAGAATAATAACGAGATAAGCAGTCTGCAACTTTATTATACTTCCCGTTAATATAGGTTATCTCGTAGTCGAATCTGCTAAGGTATTCAGCCCAACGAGCTTGACGTCCGGTGAGTTTTCGTTGTCTTTGGAAAAATTCAAGGGATTTGTGGTCAGTGACGATCTTGAAATGACGTCTGATAAGCTTGTCCTCCCATTTGAGTAGAGCTTTGAGTATCGCGATGGTCTCCATCTCGAATACTCGGTAATTGAACTGGGCTTCCTTGAATTTCCTAGACATGAATCCAGCAGGACGACAGTTCGTCCAATCTGAGCCTTGTCCGTACATGGCTCCAATGCCAGAGGTTGAAGCGTCGCAGACCACCCAGATCGGGTCAGGATTCTTCTGATCTATGGGACGGAGGATTGGAGTCTTGCACGCTAATGCTTTGATTTCTTCAAAGCATTTTTGGTGAAGAGGTTTCCAAAGGAAAGCATGACCATTCTTGGTCATGGATGAGAGAGGTCCCATGAATGCTGAGACGTTCAGCATGAAGTGTTGTAGGTATTGTACCAGTCCAAGGAATCGTTGGATGTCGTGATACGAGTGTGGAGTTCTCCATTCTTGTATCAGAGCCATTTTATCGGCATTGGCATGAATTCCTTTGTCATCAATGATGTGTCCTAGACAGTCCATGCGAGTGGAATAGAAGTCACATTTCTTCGGATTGAGGAAGAATTCGGTTTGGTTGAGTTTCTCTATGACAATAGATAAATGACGTTCGTGGTCTTCTATGGTTTCGGAGAATACGAATATGTCATTGAGGTAAGCGTGTACAAATTTTCCTATGTATTCTTGCAGTAGGTCTGTTATGAAGCGTTGAAACGTGGACGGAGTGTTACAATCTCCCATCTGCATGACGTTACTGATGAACGTGCCATAGATGGTTGCGAATGCTGTCTTCCAGACGTCTTTAGGATCCATGTGCATCAGTTCATATGCGTTAGAGATATCAGCCTTGGAGCGATACTTCGCTCGGGCTATACTCTGTCGAATATTGTCTTGATCCGGCATAGGAGTGAGGTCTTTATGAGTATTCGAGTTTTGTTCCCGTAGGTCGAATACCGTCCTTAGTTCCTTGGTATTCTTGGCGCTTTTGAGTACACATAACATGGGTACTGCTTGAGAGGTTGTAGTGGGAGCCCACCAGCCGGCTTTCACGTACCTTGTGATTTTGGCTAGTAGTGTGTCCTTAAATGCGTCAGGGCATTTTGGGGGTCGATAGTGTATCTTCTTCTTCTCATCAATCAAGAAAATTTGGTGGTTAATCTTTTGAAGAGGCGGCAACCTATCAGGTTGGCTCTCGAATGATTTCTTACAGACTTCTATCCAGTGTTCCCTTAGTTTGGGAATATCTTCTTCCTTATACGTTGTTTTTGTGATTTTAAATAATTTTTTGGGTATACCCTCCCCCGTCGAACGTGAACTACATTCTCTCGAGAGAGTTTTGGACTCTTCTACCGCTCTTATTTTTGTATTTTTAAGGGTTTTAGTGGGTTCAACCTTCGTTGAACTGGATATCATCTTCTGGCCTGAGCGTGGTCAAGGCTCTAAGCCAGGCCATGCGCCATTCTTGAATCCGTAAACTTGTTTATGCCCGTAGGGCAGTGGGTAACTTGGAATCTCCTCCTATCCATTCCTGGATTGGAATGCCGTCTTTCTGGGGCCTTGCGTCCTTTGATAATAGAAGATTCCTCCACTGGCCTCAAGGCCTTCACGGATTTGTCCCTTAAGACGATTGAGTCCACGTCAAAGTCCAATTTGATTCCGTATCTGCGCATGAATGGAGTACCAAGGATACAGTCGTATCTGTCGATGTTGACTATGTCGAAATAGTAAGAGCGGCTCGTAATTGAGTGAAAGTCCACCTTTGGCTTCGTGCCAAAGTTAATGCTGGCTCGGCTGCCAACTGTTCCCAGTTGGAGCAGAACTTGTTTATCCAGCTTGAAAACTTTAAGGTCGGCTACTCTTGAGAAATCAGGACTGATCGAATCTGAAGAACTTCCTGAGTCGAAGAGAGTAAGGGCGTCTATGCCATTGTTTGTAACCCAACAGCTTAGGCATGCTTCTTGTTCGGTCTTGCGCTCAGGGCGTTCTTCCTTTTGTCTCATGGACGACCTAGAAGGATTCTCCTTCCCAGTAAAAGTTTTCCTTGCCATTGCGCGGATGTATACGACTTCGTCGTCACTTCCTTCGGTCGACAAGTCATCATCAGCCTGTATTCGGCGCTGGTAAGCTGGATGTTCCTCCTCCTTTTCTTCTTCTTCCTCGTATTGAGATCCTTCACCTGCTTTCTTGGATTCCTCTTCTTCAACCTGATCTTCCTTGCCGTCCTCATTGGACGACTCTTCGTCTTCCGAGGATTCGTCATTTCGTACTGCACAAATTTGAGGTTGTCGGTTAGGGTTGACTTTGCCGTATTTAGGGCATTTGGGATCCGACATGTAGTGTCCTTTCTGTCTGCAATTATAGCAGGTAACAGCTGAATTATCCTTTCCAGGATTAGTTCTATTGTTTGGAGGTGGAGGACGTTCAGTCTTCGGCTTCATACCTCCAGGCGTTCCCATCTGAGGTATTTTGCTTTTAGAATTTCTTTTGAATTTATCTCTATTACTAGACATCTTTCTAGCGTTCCATTGGGTAGAGTCGTTATTCGTAGGAGTCTTAATAGTAGACGCTACTCGAGCGTTACTACTAGAGTCTAATTTCGTTCTACCGCTTTCTACCATCTGTCGTTCATAGTTTGACTTCGATTCTTCGATGTTATAAACTATATTAACTAATTCGTCCATTGTATTGTGTTCAGCAGACATGAATTCTTGAGTCATGATGATCCTTTGGATCTCCAAAGGTAATCCTGCAATAAATCGAGTCTTGATGGTGTAGTCGTCAGGGATGACGATCAATCTTCTGCTTTTTAGTTTGAGTTCCAGTTGATAGGCGTGAACTCCTGTCCTAGGAGAATACTTGACCCGTTTGTAAGCTAACTTGGCTTTACCGGCAGAAGATCCTCAGACGAATCTCTTGAAAAGTTCACAGACGGTATCTTCGAAGTTCCAGTGTTTCTCCTGGTAGATGCTTTCGACTGTATGTCGAAACCATGTAGCTGCGGTATCTTTGAGGTATTGTCCTATCTGAGTTGTACGTAGTTCGTCGTAGTCAGGGCCACACATCTTGGTGAGTTGGTAATGGCGTAAGATAATTCTTAGCCAGTTATCGAATACCTCGATATCATTTGTTCCAGAGTAAGTTTCCGGAGTAGATTGTTGTTTCGCCTTGAAATCGGATGGATAAATTGGCTGAGTGCCGACCATCCGCTTGATCAGTAGTCGAATAGTATCTACTAATCGTTGTTGGTAGTCCTTATCACCCTCTGAATGCATTCGACTTCCTCGAGCGTCCACTGGCGATTGACTAGCGTGTTGAGATCTAGGTTCTGATCTAGAACGCGAGCGTGGGTGGTGAGGATGTCGAGGGTCTCTTCTGTTGTCTCTTTGTGAGTCTGAAGATCCAGATCCATCTGGATCTGGCTCGCCCCGATTCCTCAGGTTATCACGACGTTCATTAGGTCCTTGAGAGTTCCTTGGGATACGATCCCTGTGGGAGCCTCTCGCAGTTGGACCGCCTCGCCGTTGGTTCTCTAACTGCACCTCTTGAAAACTTCAAGGGGCTGTCTGAACTTCAGGGGTGTTCAAGGTTCATCTGGCCTTCTCGTTATCCAAGAGTTGATCTGATCGGATCCTAGCTTCCGTGGTGGATTGACAGTAAGGTGGATGTTGGTTATTGAAGGTAATGTGGAGAGCGGATGGTCCTAGAGGAGGGATGTTCTCCTCCTCGTAATCGAGACCCTCCGAGGGATTTTCCTCGTAGTTTTCCTCTTCGTCTCCAGTAGTTCTGTAGTTAGTATTCATGTGAGAATCGGTTTGCGTACCTTGTGGGTGTCCAGACCATCCTTCCGCCAAGCTTATCTGCGTCTCCAGTTGAGCTACGGTCCCTTGTAACGAAGTAATCACGGCACTGGTAGATCGTTGATTGTGAGTGATCAGACCGATAGTCTGTTCGAACGCCTTCAGTGTTTGGGAATGCCGTTCGAGTTGGTCACGGTTGGCGGTAAGTATCTCGGCAGTCGTCTGTTTTGCAGAGTCTTTGATTGCCTGGATCAGACCTGCTAACAGGTCATCTGTTCGATGAGACGATGCTTCCGCATCATGACAAGTACTCAACCCAGACGAATCTTCGTCTGCGTTGGGTTCCTAAACGAGGTAGAGGCCGAGGGACGCCAAGGGATGCCACCTCAGTACTCGACTGAGGTGGTGGTTGCAACGAGGAAGACGCTAAGTCTTTAGCACCGTTACCGTCACTGCATGACAACACATCTTCGGTGATGTGGCCTGGCGCTTCCTCATCGATGGGCGCTTCCCCGGCTTCTGTGGGCGTGCCTGCTTCTTCTTCGAGAAAAGAAGCGAAAAGAAGTGTTGTCTTCTTTCGAAGACGCGCCTCCCCGCACTTCCTCTCCACTGGATCTAAGTCCAGGGCGAAGGGTGACGCTTCTGTGTCCTATCCCAGAAGGTGAGAGTCTAGATTTCTTTTTGGACATCTTCTTGGATAGTGTAGGGGTTTTCTGCAAAGTTAGTAGGGTAAAATAGGCTTAGTGTTGCCATGGCTCAGCTAAATGTCTGAGCCACCGGTCTGTAGAAAATCGAATAAATCAGATAAAATAATGAAAATATTTATAGCATGGTGTCTAATTATAAATCGGCCCTCTAAATATTTTAATGACTTTACGTAATTTATTCGATTTTCTACAGACCGGTGGCTCGGACATTTAGCTGAGCCGTGGCAACACTAAATAGGCTTGTAAAATGTCAGAAAAATAAAATAAAATCGGAAAACTTCCGAAAATATTTCTCTGGAGGTGTAAAAATGTCAAAACAGGGGTATTCTTAGATTTACTCACTTAGCACACAAATACACCAACCCAGTTGTATTTCTGAGGAATGTACAGTTGTGTAGACAGCAATGGTAAAAGTAAGAATGTCTCTAATAGTTAATCTCTATGCTTAAATAAGAAACAATCAACTATATAGTACTTCCAGCCACAATGGTCACAGAACCGAATTAGTGGAATCCTTACAATAGGCACTTGGGTGGAGATAACCACTCTCACATATCACCTGCTAGGCAGGGATCGTTAATAAATTCCGTAGGGCATAATCACTATCAAGAACGGCTACTACATGGAATTTGAAAGTTGATCCGACGAATGGTCGGGATTCAGCCTGATTATCCTGAAGGATTTAAAGGCATCAAGCAACATCTGCCCACTGCGTATGCTGGGAAAAGTGATATTGAATTATTCGATAGCTGGCTACGCGAGCTGTTGAGATATTTTCAACTGTCTCAGATGGCTGGGCCTAAGTGGGATGAACTGTGTATCACCACTACAGGTCAAGTTCTGAAGGATGCGGCAGCACGCTGGTATACGAATAATGTAGAAAGTCCTTATCTTGAACAGGACTGGACATTCGAGGACTTGATCTGTGAATTGTTCAAGCACTTCGTCTATGGATCCTCGGCGCAGAAGGCCCTGGATGTATACAATAAGATTCGATATTCGAATAAAGATTGAGTTCAGAACTATCATCTTGAACTCAAACTCAAGGCCAAGCAACTCATAGTTGCCCCTGATCCTTACTCGTTTAGGACGAGATTTATCGACGGATTACCGTTGTCAATACAAGAAACTCTTATTAAAAGAGAACATATAACCGCGGAGCACAACATGATTGAGGAAATCGTAAGAGCAGTCTACAACATTGAAGAATCGAACGATGCTTTTGATCGTAGAGTGCAAGACACGTCTCGAAAGTATCAAGACCGTATATCTATGGCGTATATTGCAAAGGCGCCACAAGCTGGCAACTCTTACTCAAAATCCAAATGTTAGGATTCGCCTATCCTAACCGCCTTACACACTACAGGATATTCAAAACCATCGACCAGACCACAGACATACAAGATACTTATGGATATCAAAGACACAGTCAAGACTCACGTTTACAAACGAGTACACAAGACATAGGAACTAGTTCTCATCAGACATCATCCACAGACCCATTTCCCACTGCATAGATCATCAATACTACAGATCAAGATACCCTAGTCAATACAGGGTCTTATCCCTCATCCAGAGGATGTAGAATGACCTTCACCCTTCCCTCAGGTTTGGATTACCATATCCAAGGTCTCACCATGTGGTCATAGAATGTTCTCAGACATTCCATCAAATTCCATTGTCATTACTCATCTTTCCCACACGACGTCATCCACAGTCAAGGATCGGTCAGCGACACATCCTTATCCAGTATAGTTATGTCAGCACTCCATGGAAACAGTCATGCGTTATCCTCAAGGCAGTCACATCACACGTCACACTTTCCTTTGGGTTATTATTCTATCTTATCGATTATATCTCCCCTTCCTCTCATAGTCTTTCAACAAGACCTCACCATATTAGAGCTCTAGGTATTTCCCTATCTCTAGATTATTCTCATCATTTTCCCTACAGTATTTCCTTTCCTATTGATTATTCTTCATCATGGTTTATTGTTTATTGTTTTCTCTTTCTTTCTCACACATTCAGTTCTTAACCCCATTAGTATAGATTATTAGTCACAGTTTCCATATTGAGGTAGTTATTCCCATGGGCCAGTAGATACATATATAAGGACGCCATGTAATAGCTAGAGTTCCCTCAATTTGGATTTTGACTTCCTGTCATCCTCTTTGACTTCCTAGTCTGCACTAGGTTGGCATCTTGTCCCCATCACTGCCCTCAGTAGCCATGAGCTAGGGATCTTCCCTTGACTCTATGCTTCCTGTGCCCCTCTCATCACATCTGTTGTAACATCAACACCATATTTGATTGGTTGGTAGTCAAGGACGTAACACCAAAGATCGGAAACCGTACAATAAATCACATCCTGTTAAGCAGGACAGTCGACCTTTTATTAAGGCTCGTGATAACAGATTCAAAGCTCAGCCTAAAAACTCCTTCAAGCCCCAACCACCCAGAGATGGGTTTAAACAGAACCTTGCCAAGGGATCTCAGCCTACGGCTGTTAATGTTACTTGCTTTAGTTGCAACCGTAAGGGGCACTACGCAAGTGATCCTTCATGCCCAAACTATGGGAAACCATGCACCAGAGATGGAGCGTTGGTCCGAATGATTAAGCGTGAAGACGACGATGCAGACGCTCAGATCTATGAGATCAGAGAAGTGGAGCAGGAAGAGGAGGAGAAAGGAAGTCAGCGGGATGGAAGTCAGTACGAGGAGGAAGTGGAGGACAATAAAGATGCAGTCGAGAACGAGGAAGAACAACAAATGGAATCTGAGGAATCAGATGAAAACTGTGAGGTCCACCACCGTGCACTTCGTACCTACAAATCCAGCATCATCTACGATGATTCAGACGATGAAGTCGTTTACATTCAGGCAGGACGTGCTATGAAGAAAGAACCACTGAAGACGGCTGAGAGCCTCACGTTGGAAGAAAACTGAGGACAGGCCGGAACGCTCTAAGATGTCAGAGTCTTGTCTCAGTGGATTCATCAACATAAATGGCGTAGATGCTCTCACACTTTTCGACTCTGGAAGCAACACAGATTTAGTCAGCCCGGACTTTGCCAGAGTAGCGGACTTGCGGATCTTTGAATTATCAAAGCCGATTACCTTGCAATTAGGTTGCGTAGGCAGTCGTGGGAGTATCAACTTCGGCACTCGTCCAATGGTCAGAGTTGGGCGCATGCCTGCTCAGACGTGGTATTTAGATGTGGTCAATCTTGACTGTTATGACTGCATAATGGGTACCCCATTTATGCGGCAGTTTAATGTTTCTTTGGACTTTGGCAAAGGCCACATATTGATGGGTACGGACGAAATTCCTGTGCTTACAGCGCTACAGGAGTTTACCATTATGAGGGGTCGTCGACAATTCACGCCCCGCAAGGAAGAACCAGGTTCTCTGGAAGTACAAATTCACCCTCTGCCTTCGCG
Source organism: Sarcodon aspratus (assembly GCA_003313825.1). Lineage (NCBI taxonomy): Eukaryota > Fungi > Basidiomycota > Agaricomycetes > Thelephorales > Thelephoraceae > Sarcodon > Sarcodon aspratus. The sequence continues at coordinate 22,894 of QLOR01000205.1, forward strand.
TAAGCGTGCAGAACACTCGGATATTCTGAGGTACCCACAGACGGAAGGTCACCCTCAAGTACTCGGGTTTAGAGGTGGCATCTACCCTGGTTTAGAACCCAATGAGTGACCACACTCGGGCTCAACAACAGTACATAACTCGACTATAGTCGAACCACCAAAAAGTAAAAAAGGATCAAAAACAAGAGTGGACAATGACGTACTACAAAAATTTGTAGTTGAAACACGTCATGAAAAATCTATCTTATCTAACAAATTCTACTAGGCTATGCCAAGCAGAATTTGTAGAAAGACCCATGCATTTCTCTAGTATATGAGATATGATTTTATGTTTCTTGTACCAAGCACAAAGTGCTTTTGTTTGGTCTGTATGTCTTGTTTACAGGTCAAAACAGACCCTATGTTCCCCTTTTTTATGGAATTTATGTAGAGGAAGTACCTTCTTGCAAGGGAAACCCTTATTTCACCTTTAGTTTAGGAAGAATCTTCATTTAATACTTTTCTTTGCATCTTGTGAACTTCTAATCATCTGGGAACTTTACAGATCTCCTCAAGAACATCCAAACAACTGGCCAAAAGCTACAATTCAGCACTTGTGCCTGGAATGATGGGGAAGAATGGAGAGATCTTGAAGGTTTATTGTTCAAGAGCTAAACTTAGCACTTGTACCTGGAATGATGGGGAAGAATGGAGGCAAATTAAAAGTTTATTGTGATGAGTCAGCTAACCAAGCAAACTCATCATGAGACCTTTTTATGAGTCATCTAATATGGAGAGAACAATAAAAAGCTCTCCCAGGATGACAAAATAGCTTATTAATAGGCTGAGTAAGTTCAGAAATGGCTTACCAAGCACCCTTAGCTACTTGTATAAAAGCAGGTAGATTCCACACTAAAATACAGAGTTTGTTTTACCATCTTTTTCCCTCTCCAAGGATAAAGTTCCTTGTCAGATAAAAGATCCCCAAGTACCTATCAGCAGCCAACAGTATTTTATTAAGCACTCGCATAGTGCTTCTCGACCTAACTACGACAGTTAGTGTTATTCGTTTATCGCCAGCAGTAGCACTCGCATAGTGCATTTCGACCTAACTACGACAGTTAGTAGTGTTAATCGTTTATCGCCAGCAAGTAGCACTCGTATAGTGCTTATCGACCTAACTACGACAGTTAGTGTACCTCGTTTAACGTTATCAGGGGCACTCGTATAGTGCAAAGCTCAACCTAACTCCGATAGTTAGTGTCTATAATCCATCCTCACCTCTTACTCTTTGTTGGAACACGTCCATAGAAGGATAAGTATAAGTATAAAAAGTTTACTTATTGAAAACACATTAGAACCCCCAAACGAACAAAGGATTAGTCTCTGACCGAGAGGACTGAGACATCCTGATCATTGGTTTTAGTTTCATATTAAAACCATCGAACAAACCACAACGTCAGCTGCAAGAGAAGTAGGAGTGGCCTGTGAATAGAAAAGAAGTTGTATAAGTTGAGATCAGGCGTCAGCCACAAGAGGAGGAAATAACGCACAATAAAATTGTGCAGGTTGAGGTCGTGTGTCAGCTGTGAGAGAGGTTAACACACAATAAAATTGTGCAGGTTGAGGTCGTGTATCGGTTGTGAGAGAAGGAATTGACGCACAATAAAATTGTGCAGGTTGAGGTCATGTGTCGGCTGTGAGAGAGGTTAATGCACAATTAAATTGTGCAGGTTGAGGTTGTGTATCGGTTGCAAGAGAAGTAGGAGCAGCCACCTGTGAATAGAAATAAGTTGTGCAGGTTGAGATCATGTGTCAGCTGCGAGAGAAGTTAATGCACAATTAAATTGTGCAGGTTGAGATCATGTGGTGTTATCGATGCTGGGCCTTCATAAGATAACAGAGTTGAAGCTGGAGTGACACGTCAACACACGTTGATACGCCCTTCATTACCTCTAGCCTCGGAAATACATCGAGCACCACTACTACTCCCTCTATTATTCCCTCGATATCTCTCGACGTCCTCTATGTCCTCTCTATTCTTCTCTATCCCTCTCTATGTCCTAGCCTTCTAGCTCTAGTGCTCGAGAAATCTCTAGACATCTCGCACTATCTCTAGAGCTCTCGCACTGCTCTCTGCTCTACAAGTCCTTATCTCACACCTCGCACCGACCTTCCGACCCTCTCTATTCTTTGTTCTCCCTTATCTCCCCTTCTTTATTCACATGACTCACTTTACAAATATTTTATTAGTCTCGTCACAAACACATGTTTTCCCACGATCGTTTCACCTTCCTATTTTGGCAATCCTTCCTAGTTACCCATTTCGGCGCATTCCATTTCCAGTTGATCCACTCGGAATACTCTCATTTTGTAACAACCCTTATCTTCTCTCAGTTCCTAGCTAGGCTTGTGATATTCTTTCTTTATTTTTAGTGCGAGTTTTTAGGTATATAAAGATGTACTTAGATCAGAAAAACAGCAATCCAGCTCACCCCCTCGTCTTTTGATCTTATTTGCGTCCTTGAGTCTCTACGATATACGTTTATCGTGCGCTATCGTCGTCTATTATCATCTATCGTCATCTATTGTATCTCTATCCTTCGACCTTCGTCTCTATATCTCTAGCTTTTGCTCTATATCTCTCTATATCTCTAGACCTTCCTAGCTTTGGCTAGCTCTGCTAGCTCGTCCATCGAGACCTCGCGCTACCTCTAGTCGGTCTTATAGACCTTAGTGGTTGTTGTGTGGACTTCTGGAGACGCTCTTGCACCGACGTTGCTCCTAGTGTATCAACTAGAGGCGTATAGCCATCTCCTCGGTTGCCACTAGGGTAGACATATCAACGTGAACAAAGAACTTCAAAAAAAACAGCTAAGTCAACTTACCACACGCGACGGTCACCTGTCATCGACGACACTCATTTCTCTTATTCCTCTTGAAAATCACTACTGTCATCTATACTTTACACTCTTTCAGCCCAATGTATGGTGTCAACACGCTCATCGAATAAAACCAGTCATCCTTCTTCGACTAATCTAATCAATTTCTAACAGTACATATTACTTTTAGTCAAGACGACAGGCATCTACATGGCGATTCCAAACAAAGGAGAATGCGGCGATCGCTGTTAGCAAGTTCTTCAAGCGAAAAACTGCAAAGTGGATCAAGGCCTACGTTGAAGCAGCTTTTGATGAGCCCTATATCCCATTTCACTGGGCACGTTATGAAGAGACAAACATCCCAGATGCAAATAGTGTTGTGCATGGCCCGGCCTCAGGCCATGAGCTGGCCAAAGCCGGCCCCCAATAGGCCAAGCCAGGCCAGGCCAAGTTGACGGCTCAAGAGGGCTTTTGGCCTGGCTTGATGTTTTTGAAAGCCAAAGCCGGGCTGTTAAGCCCCGGCTTTTAATTAAATTATATTACTGATTTAGGTTGCCACCATGTGGCATGCTTATCATTTCTGGCAGTGTTTCTCATTTCATGTCACCGTTGAACCCACTAGCGTGTTTGTTCTTTGTTTGTACATTTCCCGTTTAGGCTCTATCAGTATGCTGCGCGCCGTTTCGGGCACCTCAGAAATTATTCCCATTCTCTGCCAAGGTCAGTAGTTGTTCATATACCTTCCCTATGTTTTGCTGACCAGCTGTTTAGCATAATTAACTTAGGATTATAATAGTCTGCTTGGAATTATTATTTTATTACATGTATACAAAATTTTTTCGTAAGATATAAAAAGCCCCGGCTTAGGCCAGGCCAAGCCAGAGCCAAGCCAAAGCCGTTAAGCTCGGCCTGGCTTGTAATTCTAGAAAGCCAGAGCCCTCTGAAGCCAGGCCAAAGCCGGGGCTTTCAGGCCAAGCCAGGCCGGGAAAACACTAGACGCAAAAGCCCCCACAGGCTACAAAGTTGATCGTCATGGCTAGGCAACAGCCCGGGTAACCCATGGGTCTATATATGGCAACCCGTACCCGAACCCACCAAAACCCGTTGATATGTCCAACCTACTGGCAACCTAGGAGATAGCTATACGCCTATAGTTGATACAGTAAGTCTAATAGGGGTTGCAAGGTGATCCAATAGAAGTCAAACAACAACCTATACTCCACGATCTGAAGTGCGATGATGAACGAAGATGAAGACGATGTACGAAGTAATAGTACGAAGGCGAAGACAATATACGAAGGCGATGGCGAAAACGAAGACGATGTAATTGAGCGAAGACGATGGCGATGGCGATATACTAAAATGATGGCGAAGGCGATAGAATTGAGCGAAGACGACGACGAGAGCACACGATAAAATATCGTAAGACTTGGGCGATAGAAATTGAATCGAAAGGGCGAGAGGTGAACTAAATTGTTTTTTTGT